>JAYEVE010000942.1:0-75408 GCA_036346375.1 Guadua angustifolia
ATGGGTATATACACCATCTTAACCCTCAAAAGTGCCTCAAAATGCATGCAAAGAGATTATTCAATAATTATAAGATGGGATGATAGTTTGAATTTTTAAAATATGTGTCAATGTCGAGATACATTTTATGGTGGTGGTAGTACACATACCCACATGTACATATGAAAAACAATATTCTATTTGTAACATTCCATTTTTCAATTTCTTGGAGTTTGAATTTCAAAACCGAACCGTGAAAATTTATTCAAATTTAATCTAGCTTAAATTGAATTTTTAAAGTCAACAAGGATTTAAATTGAGTAATCCATACTTCAAATTAATTATTTATTATTTTTATTGGGTTCCTTATGCTTCATTTGATTTTTCTGCATTTTTGGAGATTTTTTCGAATTTATTTGCTATTTATTTGAATTTATTGGAGTTTATTGGATTTATTGGCATTTCCTAAATTCAAACGGATTTAAAATCTATTTTTCCTTTTCCGCCGCTCAAACCCTAGGCCCATTTAAACTCGATCGTTGGATCTTAATCCACTGACCATCCATTCGCTCGCCACCTCTTGCGGCCCGATTCCGTCGTCACCAAACCCTAAACCTAGATCGAAAATCGACCGTCGATCTCTAATCCTGACGAAGTCGCCGTTTCCATCACAAAAACCCTAACGCCTAAGCGTCGATCGCCGATCCGCGGTCGGATTCAGCCGCCATTCATCGATTAAACCCTAACCCTAATCCATATCCTTTCCCGGATAGATCTTGATCCGACGACGAAATTCGCCCGATCCAGCGTGATGAAGTCCGTTGGATTATCGTCATATCGGTCGGTCAATGCGCCACGTAAGGCCAAGCGCCGCCGTCAGTAACCCTAGCCGCATGCCGCCCTTGTTTTCCGTGCCTTTTCACGCCAACCGAGACTATTTAAGCGTCGTCGCGCACCCTCAGAGGTTCGCCACCTCGCGCGCTTCGGTTTGCCCTAGGTCTCATCGGCGAGGTGCCTCCGGTCGAGAACTTGCTCGCCAAGTATCCCGCCTGGATCGAGTCTTCCGCCGCGTTTCCTCCCAGCGGTGAGTCTCCGTAGTAGCTTTTGGTACCCTTGAGTTCCTCTCGTCCTTCTCCTCAGATCCGCTTACTTCTCACCTCGATCCGTCGCTCTTTCGCGTGTTGCGCCGTCTTCTCCGCGCCGGTGGATCAGCGCCGCCCTCCTGTCGGGTTCCTCGAGTGTTCTCCGCGTTGGATCATCACGCAATGGCGGATCTGCGCCACACTCTTCTCGGTAAGCCTCCCAGAGCCACCTGCCTCGTCATCACCACGCGTCACCTGCTGTACACGCGTGTATGCCACGTAACCACGTAAGACGCCACCTCGGCTTAGTTCTCCGCGTGGCGTCCTCGTCAACACCGTCTAGTCACGGTTCTGCGCCGTCGGAGCCGTCTTTGCGTGTTAGCCGCGTGGTGCCACGTCGCGAGCCAGCGTGTCGCCGCGTATCGCGCTCGTCGCCATGTCGCATTGAGTCGACCGCGATGGCGCCACGTCGTATCCACGTCGGAAAACCCAAGCCTAGCCATGTCGGCGCCATGTCACGCCCACGTCCACCGCCATGTGTGCCCTAGTATCCGGTGTTACGCCACGTATCGGCCCGTCCACGCCACGTCGTCGCCACCTCGCCGTGTCACTCTCGGTACATCGAGTCCCGTGAACCGTGTCACCGCACGAGGGTCCCACCGTCAGCGGTACTGTTTTCCGGTGATTTTTCCTGAATTTCCGAACCCAACCAATCACAGCCCGACACGTGTCACTATTAGGGTATTTTCTGATTTTTCCTCCCAGAAACTTCCGAGAGCCCGTTCTCCTCCGTTCGAACTCCGATTCGTGTGATTCAAATTTCTAAATTCATCTAAAATCAAGATCTATCTTTTGGTGTCCTTATGTTGAATTTTTGGATTTTATTTATTTTTTATTTATTTTTGTTTTATTTATTTTTGTCTCGTTTGCGTGTTTACGATGAAGCAACGACTATGTTGAGCAAGCGGAGCATCCGACGGAGGTAGCAGCAGGGCGAGGTTGAAGGCAAGTCTCCCTTGACCATATTGAACCCAAGTTTATGAAATGCTACTTTGTTTTTAAATTATTGCATGCTTATTATTTGCGTACTATACTTTAATGTCATTTTAAATGTTTAGATAAATGCCAAATTGTTATACCCACATTGATATTCATTTTGATAACCATTGACACGTTAGGAAAATTTATCTCTATTAATAATAATCATTTTGTATTATGGGACGTAGAAAATGCTTAGCCATGCTTAACTTCGCTGACCTTACCATTATGGAAATGCTTTCATATTTGATTCAAATGGAATTGTGAAAATATGGCAATTGGTGTTGCTGGTATTAATTTGAAAATAAAAGTGAAAAATGGTTTAGACAGGCGGATGGTTGAATGGTGGGTGCGGGATGCACAAAATTTTGGAATGTGATTGTTCGCCTAGTCAATTAAGGACCTGGTCGGTAACGTCCAATTTCGACCTGATTTTGATTTTGGGGTTATTTGAATTTTATGAATTAATAAACCATTATTTGCATTTAATTTCATTTAATTGAATTTATTTAATTTTTACGGATTTATTGGATTTAATAAACATTTATTAAAACTATCCTTCTCTTGATTAAATAATGTCAAAAAAGTATTTATCAAAAATAAATGAAAATATTTTATTTGGGTTCAAAATGCTCAAATATTTTCGGATTTTTCTAGAATTTTTGGGTATTTTTAGAGCCCTAAATAATTACTTTTATTTTCGTAATTATTTTTATTGAGAAAAGCCGAGTAATTCCTCACTCGATGTCGCGAGCCCAACACTATCCTGATGCCGAAACCCTAATCGCCGCCCACTCTCCACCGTCGGATCTGGATCAAACGTGCGATTGAATACTGGTTATTTGGCCGAGGATCAATCGTCACCGTTGGATCGTGATCGAACGGCGTGACACGACCCATACGCTCGGGAGAGACACTGCCGCACCGCCGTCCTCCGTTGGCCGCCGTGGATCTTGTCAGAGATATTGCGCGTTCTCCAAGGCATGTCCGAGCGAGGGATATAGTCCACTGCATGCAGCTCACTCATCCGCTCATTTCCCCTCTCGCTTCGCTAGCTCTCGTCCTCTGAGCCCACGCAAGAGCTCGAAGTTTGCTAACGCCACCACCACGGTTTCCTTCATCTAACACCGCCGTTCACTCTCCGCCGCATCCGAGGTACTCCTCGAGTTCCTCGTGCCAAAGGCGCATCCGTTGGTTCACCTCTTCGAGCCGAGAAGCTCGGGAACGCCGTCGCCGCATCGTCTTCCTCAACTCCGTGACAAGCACCACCGTTCTTCCCGACGCCTCGACTCGCCTCAACCGTCGGTTTGCATCGACGCTCTGGTAAAGCCCGTTTTCCGGTTTGAAATTGAATCGAATCGGTATTAGTGATTCTTGGCGTTAGATCTCGATCGGAAGGCTCGGATTAAGCCGCGTAGGTGCGATGAGCGATAAACTCCGGGTAACGTTAGTCGTCGGATTTTGATCCAACCGTCCCTATTGCGCCGTAGGCGTGGCGTGAACGTAGGGGTAACCATGGCCATTGGATCTTCATTCCCGCTCGGTTCGTCCACGTAGCGCCGGAATAGGGAATCGCTCGGGTACCTCGGCGTTGGATCATCATCCGACCGCCTGGTGCATCCGTCGGTGTAATGAATAGTGAACCGTCGGTAACGCACGTTTGATTTCAATCCAACCGTCTCTTGTGCGGCGTGTGTCGGCGGCATGTGGGTCGAAACGCATTCACCGGGCCCACTTGTCGTGGGTGGACCATCGGTCTGGCCGTCGACAGATGCGTCATCCGCCCACTGTCGTGACCGAAAGTGAGCGTGGCTCACCCGTCTTGACACGTGTCAAGCTGAGGGAAAATAGCCGGAAAATCGGTGGAAAATAGATGGATAATTCGGATTTTTTTTTATTCAATTTTCAGAATATTGTAAAGGCTATAACTTTCGCATTTTAACTCGGATTTGGGTGATTCCAGTGCCCAAAAATTTGTAAAAATGTGAACTATTTATTGGTGATTTTTATTTTATTTTTGGTTATGGTCTCACTGTCTGTATTATTTATTTATTGTGTGTTTGCTTGATACGAGTAGACTCCGAGTTGCCGGAAGTCGTCGAGGGAGAATTTGAAGACCCGTCGCAGAACTTCGACCAGAACCAACCACTGTTTGAAGGCAAGTCATGCTTTGACCATGTTGCCCCTAGTTTTCCAAATATATTTTGATTCAATTATTGCATGCTATGTTAAGTAAAAATGATGTTGCTTATATGGGGATGGTAGCTAAAATACCTATCTTGTTATGCCACCTTGTTAATATTCAATGTATGCCCTAAAATCATTGTCAACCTAAGATACTAAATGGAGTTGGTTGCTATTATAAAGCCAACACGGAGGCTAGACCGTGATTAGTCGCTAGCTTGCTTGAATCGTCGAATGTCTTTTAAAGGGCAAATCAATCTTGATTAAATGATTATGGAATGCATTTTGAAATAATACGATGATATCATGAAATGGAATTGAGGGTAGCGACCTATGTGGTTCTACTCAGCGCAATGAAGTGGGCATTGGCATGTGTTGCGATAATGCAAACCCTGGGTGGGAAAACTGTTTTGGACCGGGGCAAGTGGCGAGAAGGCTCTGTGCCAGGTGGGCCTGTGTGGCAACGGGAGGTATAAAAGGCTATGTGCCGAGAATTATGGTTGTCTTGCCGGACGATTAAGGACCTTACCTGCGAGCCTTTGAACCGAGTTCGTGTACAACCACTTGTCCGTATGGGGACGGACCTAGTTTAGCGAGTTTCTAACCTCTTTCCTTTGAAACCTCGGGTGACAAAGGCACACCAAGTGCAACTATAAGGAAGCGTACTGCTACTGGTTTGGTACCCATTCAACGATACTTGCCCTGTCTAAACTTCGACTCGTGTGAGGAGGTGTTAGAAGGGAAATGTAAGGAGGGGTTCATCGGTTAAATGTTGGTCTCTGAAAGACTTTGTTGCAATCAATCACTGTGGTGGGATCGTATCCTGTGGGTAAAGTGTACAGACCTCGCTTGGTGATTACAAATCAAGGGTTAGATTTACAAAATAAAAATGTGGAATGGGTGGTCTGTGCCAAAAGTTGATGAATGAAACTAGGGTCGTGTGCCAAACTCTTGGAAAAGAATTGGAAAATTAATTATTAATAATATTGGTTATTCTGCTTTCGATCTAATAGGATTACCTGTTTAAAAGAAATGTTGCTTTGAGCAAAACAACCAATTAAGCCTTTCCGTTGGATAAGCCATGCATATAGTAATAGACCTGCATTGTGCATGACTTGTTGAGTATGTTGTATACTCACTCTTGCATCGACAAAACCTCGAAGATGAGATGCCGTGCTTGGGAGGAGGAGTTCATCGAAGGCCGGAGGAATAGGGGTTGAGCCGCATCAGAGCTTCTGTGGTTATGAAGGGTTCATCGTTTTACTTTTGCTTCCGATAAACTTATGCTACTTTGATATTTATCGCCTGCGTGGTGGATTATTGTAAGGTGGCCATAAGGCCATGTAACTCGTTATTATTTCGATTGAAGTACTTTATTATTAATTTCAGCGTGTATGATTGTGGTATTTCAACCTGTTTAGCCTGTGTGTACTAGCGTGATCCTGGACTAGTACAATAAACACAGAGTGTCCGAATCTGTAAATTCGGGGCACGACTGGTCGTGTGTTACCATGGGCCATGCTATACAGTACAACCACATGTCTATTATGGGTATGATCTGGCTAAGTAATTTGCATGTATCGTTATTTGACTTCGCCATTGGGTTGTGCGGTTTGCCGGGAGGGTACTTGCAAGCGCAAGAGGGGCTTCAGATCTGGCGGTAGCCCTAAATGTGAAACCTTAGCGGAGTCGTAGCGGTATATGCATTGTAAATGCCTTGTCATGATCTCCTGCGGCACACCAAAGGAAGTGTGTCAATAGCTTGGCGAAAGGGTTGATCATGTCGTGGGTAAAGTGTACCAACTCGCAGAGTCAAAACTACTTGAGTAGCCACCTTACGGATAAGGGCAAGCGTGGAACGCTTTTCACATAGTAGATTTTTTGGTTTTGGTTTTAAATGGAAAATGATGGATTTGGTTTAAAATGAAAATGTGGTTGGGAATCATGAGTACGAGCTCCCAGATATTGGTTTGGCGGTTGGAGCCAACCAGGTAGTTGGAACCTGGAAAACTGTTATACTTCAAAAGTTAATTAATTATGCTATTTACATTTTGTTAAATGCTTCTTTATGAAATTATTACTTGTATTTAAATTTCAATTTCGCTTTATGCAAATGAACCCTATATGCTTCCTTTGTTTAAGCCTTGCATTTAGTTATTTGCATTAAGTTTCGAGACTTGCTTCGAGTATGTTGCATACTAGCCTCGCTTTATTGGAGTGCTTATTCCATAAAGCAGATGATGGGAGAAGCGGCTATCCAAGAGCTGTGTTCCACCGATTCGACATCTGCTACTTGGAGACGTTGAAGAGGAGGATGACCCGGACTACTAGGAGCGTACCCGTCGGTTGCTGTGGGCACATCTGATTGGCTCTTTTTGTTGCTACATTTTCCATGTTATTACTCACTTAAGCCGTAAGGCTCGATACTTGTAATAATGTGATGATGATGTTTACTCTCTTTTGTTTATCTGCTTGTTATTACTTTATGATATGTACGTGTTATCATCATCATGACATGTGTGTGCTAGTTGTTCTGGACTAGCACGTTGAAACACGAGGGTTGGATTTGTAATCCGGGTTCCCACACTATTCAAGAGCTATGATTCCAAAAGTTATGGTTTTAAAAAACTATGACATCCAAACAAATCCTAAATGTTATTGATAGGTCTACTCAAATAACTATTTAAAATTAGTCAATAAAACTAATCTATGTTAGGAATCATTGGAAAAAATAGATGGATAACCGATAATTAAGGTTCTTTGTGAATTTAAAAAGTTTTGAAGACGAGGAGGTTAATAATCATACCAAAAGTTAATATCTCGCAGATCAACACGGAATTCATCCAACGAAGATGATGAGGTTGCCATGACTTATGTTTGGTACTGGATCAAGATTCTTAATTTACACAGTACCTGTAAGCACAATAGGTGATTTTAATTAGTTGTAAACAAGGAATCACATCACCATTAGCGTAAAAGGAAATAATTTTTTCTATGATACATATTTTGTGTAATTTTTGTTAATGTTTTAAATCATGATTGTCACGATGATGAGATAAAAATAATGAATAACAAGAACTATTGCAGGCTATCCTCGTAGTGGTGGTTTTATTTAAAAATGTTAGTTATATTTATGTTAGTGTTATCTAAGATACTATGTAAATAAAAAAGAGTAAGCATTGTTCAAGAAAAATATAAAATTATAATATCTTCTAACTAGTTCAAGAAAAAATTCAAAATTATAATTAAATTGCAAAGATGAGCTATAGGTCGTTTTGGTGAAAATCTTTCTGCTTGGTGCTTGTAATTCATGGTGGCTTAAGCATTCTTGTGGCAAATTTGGTGTTCAAGTAGGGAACGAGATTTTTGGTGTTCTTGATTTATGTTTGTTCGCACAAAATCTAGCAACTGACAAGTCATGACGGACCATGGCGATTGGGGCCATGTGTCACATCCCAAAATTTCAAAATTGTTTATAATCATGTCCAAAAACATCATTATGAAATTTTGTTCATTTAAAAAACTGCATTTAATAAAGGTTTTCCCAATTTCTAGTAGGTAAAATGAATTTTGAAAATAAATAAAACTCGATATAAACCTTGAAATAATTTATGTGAGTTTGAAATAATCTAAAGTACCTTCCAAATTTTTTTCAAAACTTAGTCGATAGAATTTTGTGGAATTTTAAACCAATTAAAAAGAAAATAGAACTTCGAAAGGGTTTCTCTTGTTGAGCTTCAACCACGAGCATGGTAATTTCTAGCATCCCTTGCCTCTATGAACCTCACCACACACTCTATTTCAGCTAGTTCGACCATGGAGAGCTAACGCTATGGAGCCTATCAGCTTTTCTCTGTCGCCATCATCCCATCGCTCCTAACCTCCTCATCAGAGCTAACCGCCTATCGTAGTTTAATTAACCAAGATTTTAATTAAAATCAGGTTTAAAAATATTGTTTCACTTTCATGCGGGACCCACTGCATTAGATGCATTCATAAACTCGTCAATTTTGGGATTTTCTTTTATTTGCAAAACTTCTAAATGCTCGTTCTCCTCGACTAACTCGATTTCAGATTTTGTCTCTAAATTTTTCGAAATCATTAAATTTCTTCCTGCACAAAATTAGTTTCTCTTTGAATTCATTTGGTTTTATTTGTATTCCTTGGCTTTTATCGCTTAGATACCAACGTGCTAGAATCATATGAAGTTGATCTATAGCAGAGCAAGTGTGCAACGAGCAAGGAAAGCACTCTTCTTTGATCATATTGAGCTTATAGTTCAAATGTTATGCATGTTATTTGCTCAAAGTATTATGCATGCTTATTTCGGTTTAAAGAATATTTTTATTCTTAGAAGTTAGCTTTCGCCATTTGTTGCATTAATCCTACCTTAAAAAGTTGATGACCTTATTGTTTCCACCCTTGGAATGTTATCCATTGTTGTTAGAATCATTAGTGGAATTTAGAGTAGCATATGTATCACATGCTTAGCCATGCTTAGTTCAGTATTGGTAAAAGTGGTAGAAAAATAGGTATAACTCAATTTTGGACACTTTGGGAAATATTTTAGCTCAGTTTGGATACATGAGTTATGTTTGCTAATTTGTTTTAAAATATGAAAATAAATATTATTAGACTTGGGGTGAGTGGTATGTTAAGACCAGTGTCATGTGCACGAGAACTTGGTTTGTGGTTGTCTCTCTTAGGTCATTAAGGACCAAACTCTAGTGTCGTTGATACAAGCATTTTTCGTACTACCATAAGTATAATGTGGGATGAACTTGGTCAACTAATTTGTAATGTTTCAACTTTGGTTTCATCATGCGGTTGAATGTAGGTGTCAATGAGATGGTATGTTCTCAACCATCGAAACAAGGGTTCGATTGGTGGTTTAACCCTTTGGCAATCAAACCTTAGTGGGCAAAATCAGCTGGGATAGTATATTGTAAAGGCCTTGTGATAGTCGCTCAATAACATACAATTCTATCGTGAGCCATGGTAGACCGTGGTGACTGACTATATCTTGTGGGTTAAATTGTGCAACATTTGCTTAGTGTAAATTGGTTTGAATAGTTATAGCCCTGGTCATAAATATCTCTTAGTAAAACCACACTTCGTTAGGTTTTCTAGTTTTAAAATAGTTTTGGAAATGTATGGATGGTGCGATAGTCCATGCTAGTTTAGTTTTGGATTTGGAAAAGGCATAGTCCATGATAGATTTGTTTTGGCAAAGGTTTGTCAATGGAGAATTTTTGTGGTAGTGGGAAGCCACTTGAAATATTTACTTATGCTATTTATAGTTACTTTACTTCAATGTCAATTGTTTTTACAAATTGCTCTTTACAAATTACTATGTCTATTGCAAATGAAAGCTCATTTTATACAAAATATACTAGTTAGGACAACCACCTTTGTCTCAGCTTACATATATTATATATGTTGCTTTAAAGTCTTGTGAGTACAATCTTTTACTCATAATTGTTTGTTGAAGAAAACCATAGCAAAAGGGCTAAGATTTCTCGCTTGGTTACTTTATGCCACGGGATATGGTGATTATAGTGCCAACTTATTTTGTTGACCGTGTGTTATGGCATACCATGAGGGCCCTTTTGGCTTTAATTATGGTTTATTTCCAATGCAAGTACTTTCTTAGTGAACTATTTCACTGGCAGGCCCATTTGTGTAAAACTCGATCACTGAGGTCTATGTGCGATTGCTTAATATTATGTGCTACAATGTTTTTTACCCGTGTATGCATGTGATGCAACAATGTATTATATATATACTAGCCACTGATCACAGATTAGTACGATATATACAAAAGATTTGGAATTAATTTTTGGGTCTAACACTAAGGCGGTGGCTCAAAAACAAGACTTGGCGTGGAGGGAGTGTGTCCGACATCGCCGATACTCGATTGCTACTCATCGCGCCATCAATGGAAAAGTTGCTACCATGCAAGGCCGATCAAACTCCGCTTGGTGGTGTACCACACTATAACACCCTGTCCGTTAATCGTGAAGGCACATGTGGACCATGTGGAGTGGTGATGGGGTTAGTTGTAGTAGTATATAACACTTACTAGGTCCAAAAATAGACCTCTGGGTTAGCCTTATTACACGAAGCGAGGACAAAAGTGTAAGTGGTGTGTTGTGTGTGAGACCAAGTGGTGGTCATCTATGTGTTGTAACGAGTAGTTGACAAATGTGAGATGAGTTTCGTGTTGGCGGTTAGACCAAATGGGTGTTGCGGCCGATCGCCAAGTTATAGTGGTCTGCTGGTGTTGCACAAGTGCGCTTAGACTAGTTGGTAAGCGGTCATACGTTGGATCAACAGCAACGACCACCAAGTGTGTGTTGTGTTGTGTGCACATGGGTTGCAAGTTGTATGGTTATGACTAATGTGGGTCAATTTGAGAAGAGCTAATGATTAGAAATGGTTGCTTGACTATTGTTGTATAGGTGGGTTGGAGTCAACTATTGTCAATGGATGGTGGCTGGGGCTTGGTTAGGAGAATCGAGATCTAAAACAACAAGGAAGTAGGGTGAGATGGTTGGGCTCAACCAAGGCACAAGATGGACAAGGACCACGAAGGTACATGTAATACATAAATTGTTTTACTAGGGTTTTTAGCGGATTTGTTTTTGTCGTCTCTCGGTTTTAAGAATCCTATCAAAAGTTCGCTTTGGCCGAAGGCATATCGGTAAAGGAGTTTCTTAGCGTAAAGCTTTTTGGGTTAATTTAAGTCGCTGTATTATTCCAAATGACTTTTAAGGGAAATATATATATGTTATTGTAGTGCATCTCTTGGGCTTTAGGAGGACCAGTTGGGGTTTTGTGCTTGAGGAGCAACTGGTGTGTAGGGGTGTTCTTGTGGGCCTTTTGGGGGGAATTTAACCTAGCCCTCTCCTCCCTCACCCCATGCGCCCCTTCCCGAATATTTAGAATATGACACTCAATTGTGTGCCTCTTTGGTTGTGA
Source organism: Guadua angustifolia (assembly GCA_036346375.1). Classification (NCBI taxonomy): domain Eukaryota; kingdom Viridiplantae; phylum Streptophyta; class Magnoliopsida; order Poales; family Poaceae; genus Guadua; species Guadua angustifolia. The sequence continues at coordinate 11,265 of JAYEVE010000942.1, forward strand.
GTATGACATATGGGCCATCCGAGTCAATTTGTGGGCCGATTGTCAAACTCGAAATATGAATTTTAAAGAGGTCATATTCTGAAATCTCCTCCTCCCCGGGTCGGCCACCTCCCCCATCGACGCCCTCCTTCCCCGGTGCCTGCGCCTCCCCCGCCCGGGTGCTCGGCGCCTCCCAGCGGCCCTCCCTCTCCTTTGCGGAGCCCTCCCTCTCCCGTGATGTGCGCCTCCCTCTCCTTCTCACCCCTAGCTATGGTTTCTCCCATAGCCCCCTCCCTCCCCCACTTCATCTCCCTGCTGTTCTTGCAGTGGAGCTCTTCATCGAGGAGCCGCATTCCTGCGGTTTGGAGGAGGGCGAAGGCGGGAGAAGAGAAATTTCGTCGTCTTTTGATTCGCCAAGAAGAGGTATGCTTTGGTGGATTCGGTTGTAGGGTTTTGGTGCTGGTTAGATGGGGGAAATTCATGCCTAAAAACCCATAATTAGGTGATGTGGTTGGTGGATTTAGGGTGATTGTAGATCTGATTCACGTTCTGTTCTCGGGCAGATTGGAGTGCGGTTTTAGGGCGCGATTTTGAATTTGTTAGAGGCGTTTTCTGGGGGACCGGCTGTTGCGAAAGTTGTAGATAATTGAATTACCTTTCAATTAAGACTGAAATCGCTAAATTTCGTTCAGCCGTTTAAAAGTTGTGGTCATTTTATCGAGCGCTGTCCAATTGTGTCGCGATTGGGGCAGTTTATGTTCAACTGCAGGTTAGAGGAACATAGAGGCCGAACCACACTTTTTGTATACCTAGAAAAAGCTGGGAATTTTTCTGTAGTTCAAGAAAATATATTCGTTTACTTGTTTTGGGTTGTTAAGCTCAAGTTATGGCCGTTATAAGTCTGCTGCCCGTTTGGGCAGGTTGCTGTTTTCGGGTTTTAGGGGGGTTCGGCCGCCTTTAGTTATGAGTCTTGTGATGATTTTGGGTGTGTTTTTGAGTGGGCTATATCCATGTGCAGGTGGTGTGACCCGGTGTGGCAACCTCTTCCGCCACACCGCCTTGAAGAATTGAAGGCAAGTACATCGTGGTGAATGCTTGAGATTATGATGTGATATAATGGTTGCATTAGTATGATCAATCTTTTTGTGTGATATATGCTATTAATTGGTCGATGCAAAAAGCAATGCTATGAACCGGCAATCCGAAATGTCTCGGTGATTTGATCCATGGAAGGTTGTTTTCAATTTAATAACTGAAAGGTGCATTTCATATTATTCTATAGCTTTTGGCAAATTGGCAAGTTGTATAATATGGAGGCATTATGTTTTGCTTAGATCCTTTGTGCTAGATTTGGTTCAGATTCTTTTCTTATTCGTTGCAATTGTTTTGGATTAGAATGGTGACGTCATCGGATGCTTAACATGTGTTGGACTTGTTTTAGTAGGATCTGGTGAAAACCGTCGATGATTTGTGTACCTCATGGGCGTATAGGTAGATTATTGCTTGTATGATTGCAAGTGCTTTATAATGAGTATTGCATGATAGAGCATCGCCGCTTATTTTACACTTAATTGCCTTCTTGAATGCATGTGCTCTATTACCATGGTTACTCATGAAAAGGATTAGAGTAATGAGGATGGTAAGTTAAGGATGAGAGGAGTTGCAATCCGGGTATTTGATTATGACTATACGGTTGTAATGGCGAGAAAGAATTTATTTATGGGTGGTGCTTACAAATCGAACTTGCTTTATGGGTGACCTAATAGTAAGAGCTGTGGTTGCATCATATGCATTCATGTGCATAAGAGTGTTCGAGGAAGTCATATAACTAGTCCGGAGTGCCATGGGCCGGTCAATGAGAAAGATGTATGATTTTGACCCGAGAGCTCTTGGGCGGTCGGGAAAGCTATATGACTAGACCTAGGTGCTCCGAAAAAGTTCTACAGAGGTAGTCTCCAAGGGAATGGGAACTCTGGAGGGACTCCACGGGAGTGGAGGATTTGACCCCGCATGAAAAAGGGTGGGGCGAGGTGTGGCATCGACAGTGCACACCTAGCTATCGTTGTCCGATTGCCTTTGGGTACCCTCTCCCCGATAAAAGCGTCCGGGGCGCGGGCGCGGCGGCGGCACCGCCCCAAAGAACCCCGTGGCGCCGGGGTAGGTGGGCGGGCCGCCGCCGCCCACCCCGGGGCTTTGGCGACGGCGGGCGGACACGCCCGCCCCGGTGTTACTTCGCCCGGGGGGGGGGGCGCCTTCCCGCCTTTGCCCGGGCCCACGGGGGCGAGGCGGCAGCACCCGCCAAGTCCCCGGGCGCCGGCGGGGGCGAGCGCTTTGGGCGTCACCCACGGGCGGTTGGCGACGGGGCGGCCAACCGCCCGGTCCCCCGGACGCCCGGCGGTGGCGAGGCGCCCTGCCGCCCCCCACGGGGCGGCCGGCGATCGGAAAGCCGCCGCTTACGGGCGCCCCGGGGGCGAGGCCGGCTTTCCGCCGGGCAAAAGGTGGGCGCGGTGATTTCACTCAAGTCTCCTTCCCTATCGATAGTGTCGACGGACCATGCGTGCTTATAACCGAAGGGTTTTAACAAGTTTATTCTTCGCGCTCTCACCAACCCGCGAAAGGGGTCACTACCCGGACCGGGCAAGTTTGCGGCATTTAATGAGGGAGGAACGGAAAGACGGGAAGGAGCATTAAATGTGTTAAGATCAAATGATGACCCTCCTTTTACCTCCCCCATTAGCCCGCCTATATAAGGGCCCCTAGTGCATGGGGAAGGGGGATCAAAAAGACGTTGGAGAGCAGCGAAGAACTTGTAATCGAGAACTCCGAGCTTCAAGCATTCCATAAGAAATTTAGCGAACGTAAGGCTATTCCCTTCTCACAAGGGGGCCCGAACCGGGAAAAATCCACATGTTCTTCCTAGTTCATAGGCCTGGAGCCCTGGGGAGTTTCTAGGGTTTTTCCTCTAGGTTAGCCAGTGAAGCGCCTCCTCAACAAAACCCGGCTAGACTTTGGGCCTGCAAAGGGGAATACACCCGGGGCCCGTGGGGGGCTAGGGTGGTTTTCCGCCAACTCCTGGTTTTGGTGTTCTTTGGTCAAGCAAGCCCCCAAATCGGAGATGGAGGGTTCTCATCGCCAAGAACCCGGGGATGGCGGCCGCGCCCCCCACCTGGGCGGGGATCATCTTGACCGCCCAGGTGGTAGCCTCTCCTTTGGGCCGGGCACCCGGGCCAACTTGCCATGGAGCGCCACCCCAGGGGACCGGATGTTGTCCGTCTCTTGACCACCCCGTGGAACTTGGAGACTCTCCGCCACCCTGGGGCTCGGAGTTCCCCGTGGATGCGCCCAACATCGGTAGGGCTCCGACCGGGTGCTGGTACACCATTGTTTGGGCGCGGAGAAGCACACCCAGCGCCTAGCCTAAGGGCTGCCGGGCGGCCGGAAGGGGCAGCCCGGGTCCCGCCCACAAGGGACCGTGGGGACCCCCCTTTGGGCGCCGGCGCCCGGGGCGACCTGGGTCGCCCGGGCCCCCCAGAACGCGGAAGCGATAGTCCGGAGAGTCCCTCCCATGACTCTCACTTTACCAAGGAGGAGGTTCACCTCCGATCGGAGGCTCGCTCCGGGCGGTCTCCCCGGGCCCCCGGTGGGTGGTTCCCTTTATGGCCGGGAAAAGCCTTCCGGCGCCGGTGGCGTGGTTGGTTTGCGATCCATAGAAAATATGCACCACCAACCCGGGAGGAGTTCTTGCAAATATACTCGACGGCGGGCCGGCGGATTAAAAGGTTATGGCCAACTACCTTCCGACGGCCTTGGGCCCCCGCCTTTGGTTTTAAACCTCCCAGGGTGTACCTGGGGGAGTTGTGCGCCTCTTCCGCCAACTTTCAATGTTCCTTTTGCCTGGCGGAGGATGACCTACACCCAGAGCAGAGAAGGGGAGTCGCGGCGACTTCATCCGGCGGTTTTCCCGCCGCCACGATCCCCATATTTTGAAATCGGTCGCCAGCCCGGAGGGGCGTGAGACCATAAAATGAAGGAGAAGATGGCCACCCCATTGCACCCCTCCGAGTTTTCTCCTCGGCCACAAGGCGGGCGGGAGGCCCGGCCCCACCTGGGAGGCAGGATGAAGGGAACCGGGGTTCCGCCGCAAGGCAAGGCCGAAGAACCAGGCGGTTTGGCCCCGAGCGGATGATGAACCTGGGAAAGCGCAACCAGGATCGGCGTGCGATCGCCGGCGGGTGATTCGCCCACGGGTGAGGATCGCCGTGGGCCGGAATTCGCGTCGAAAACACCGGCAAAGCGAGGAGGGCGGTTTGCCCGATCCCCGGACCAACCGCATGACCGGGTTTGCCGGGTCAGAATAGAATGGTGGAGCAGGGCCAAGGGCGCCCCGCGATGATCAAGCGAAGACCACGCCCCGGTTTCCGCCAGCGGGCCCCCGGGCATACATCCATGGTGGTTCATCCACCATTCTCTAACGCCATAAACGGGAAAAGGGAAGTGTGGCCAGGCCGGCTGGGCGGGCCGGACGGGGTCGACGATGATCACTTTCAGCCGACCACCCCGAGACACCCCCTTTAGGGATCCCCCGATCGTGGTGTCACCCACGATCCGGAATTTCCCGGGGGTGCGGTGGGCGAGAACTCCATCAACCTCCCGTCTCTTCGTTCCCGTGCTCCGATCCCCAACGTCTGCCCCGCTCTTTTCTGGGTAGGGGAGGCTTAATCCTTGTCAAGTGTGTCTCCCCCACCGGGAGAAGGACAACCCCCACCGAGATGGTGGATTTGAGGTCCCGATTTGACCTCCCGAAATGCCCCGCAGCCGGGCGTTGGTCAAGTTCATGGGGAACCCACTATGCCTACATGGTGGTGAAGATTCCGGGCGGGCCCCATTACAACGTGGATAGGTCGAGGTCCCGCCGCCCGAAGCAGATCGGGGTGCCACCGCGCGGCCAGCCGCCTCGGGGCCCCTCGGGCCCAGACCGCCTCACCCAGCCTGGGTGAGGTTAAGGTGGTCACCCCAGTGAGGGTGAACCCGAAAAGAGCACCATTGGCGCCAACCTCGCCAAATAGGAAACGCGCCACCTTCCTCCGCCAAATTCCAACGGTTTGCCTAGCCCGTCCGATATATGGGTCCCGGGAGGTGATCGAGCACCGCCCAACCCTGGCGCGCCTCCGTGAAGGTCCGGGGGGAGGTAAATGCCATTCGGGAGGAGGTAGAAAGCCGCCGGGAGGATTGTTCGGGAAGTCTTCACCCGGTGGCTTACCAACCCCTGTTGTCAAGAAGTCCAACGGAAGTGGCGAGGTGTCGAACCCCGACCTTAACAAGGCCCGCCGGGATTCTATCCCGCCGGAAGTCGACATCATTGTGGACTCCACGGGTCCCCGGCGGTTTCCCGGATGGATCGTACCACCAGTTACATGGCGATAGAAGATGAAGAAAGACTACTTTTGTAATTTCACGGTGTTTATTGTTATGTAAGAATGGCTTTTGGTTTAAAGAATCGGTTCTACTTACCAACGGTCATGCATATTACCTTCCTCCAACTAGGGGAAATCTTGAAGTGTCGTTGACGACTTAGTAGTGAAGATCAAAAGGATGAAGAATGATCCAAGACCGAGGAAACCTTTGCTAACCTCGAAAAACCCAAGCTCAACCCGAAAAATTGTGTTCTGTCCTCCGGGCCTGATTCGGTGTCCAGGGCCATTGAAGCCAATCCCGACAAGATAGCGCCCGAGCACAAAACGGGCGACTCAAAAAGTTCTGCCCGGCCGTCGCCCCCGGGCGATTCATCGCCACCGGGAAAAAAGCTTGCCTGTCGTTGTTGAAGAAGACTAACCATTTTGAATGGGAGGAGGCACAAAAGGCGGAAGACTTGAAGCGACTTCCTCTCCCCGGGGTCTCCCACCCGGGCGGCACTCGATATCCCGGCCACCCCGAGGTGGTGGCGCGGTGTTTAGCGGAGAGGAAGGCATCGGGGATCTACTAAAGAAGGTGTTGCAGGCAAAAATCGATATCCTTAGACCCGAAGATGTATACGGTCTTGGTGGCGCCCGGAAGCCGGGCATTATTTCCAAGGGCGAAATCATTGTGGTCCGGTTATCCTTCCGGGAAATCCTCCCAAGGAAGCAACGGAAACCAAATGGTCGGGGGAGGAATTCAATATCAAATTTGTACCCGCACCACCATCAAGAGTCGAAGCGGAGTTGCCCCCCGACTCCCGCCACCCTCCCGAAAAGCCCCGTTTTTCCCCGACCTTATTTTCGATGGCTCCTTAGGAAGGCGGGGTGGGTTGTCGGTTCTCCGGTGACACCCTTCAATATGTATCGCCGACTTCAAGGCCACAACAACATAGTAATCAAGGCTGGGGCGGGCACATCCGGGGGGCATCCCGCTCTAAATCAAGGGGACCCGCTAGTCATCAATCATTTAAAAGGAGTTCCAATGTTCCGACCCACCATGGCGGCACCCGGGGGTCCCAAGAATGGAACGTTATTTTGAAGGATTGGGGTATGTCCATATCCCGACGCAACCACCTTTTGGATGGGCTTTCCCCTTGCCCCTCGAGGGCTTCCTCGGGGGTCTTTGAAGAAAGGCTATCGTGGCCGCCCCGCAAACATCGTGGGGATGATGGTGTCGCGCCGGCCCCGGTGGGGGAGCCAAGGTTCACGGCTCCGGCAAAAGGGGAAGGCGGCAGCCATGGCCCTAGTTCGGGAGGGAAGGTTCCGCCCCCGGTCCGGGAGGGAGGGCGGCCGCCAGGCCGCTTAGGGAAAGCTTGGCCCGGCGAGTACCCAGGGAAAGCACCGAGTGTTCGCCACACTTCGAAGACGGTGGATGGATCCTATCCTAGCCTTCCCCGACCAAGTGATCCCCCGATGATGCCTGGAAGATTGCCGAAGGCCGGCAACTGAGGGGGGACCTATATCGCCAGGTAAAACGAGTCCTACTAAAGTGCATCACTGGAAGAGGGGAGCACCCTCCGAATCCATGGAGGCGCAGGGAGCATATTCCCAGGACTCTAGTCCAAGGTGTTTATGATTTTATTGGCCTCCGCCTCCGGATGCTTCAGGGTGAGGCGCGGCTTGTCGGCTTTGGGAAACCCAACGCCAATTTTAAACCATCCCGCCTTTTGGCCGTCCAGCCCCGGGGATATCCGGGTCCGTTCGGGGCAGGGGCCACCCACCTTTCGGCCATCGACAAGTTCACAAAGTGGGTTGAAGCCAACGCCGCCATCACGCCGCCACTATCAAGTTCATGGGGATCTTTACCCGTTTGATCGCTAACGATCATCACCGAAATGGAACCCGGCCCCGGGATTTTTTCAGTTCGGAAGAAATGGGCACCAAAGTATGTTTTGGGGCCCATCCCATGAGTAATGGTCAAGTAGAGCATGCCAATTTGGTGTTGAAGGGCCTCAAACAAAGCGTTTGATCGACTCCGCGGGCGCCATGGACAAGAACTCCCGGGGCGTGGTCCCGACCACACCTAGCAACCCGCGAACACCCTTTTCGGTGTATGGCGCCGGTTTCCCCCTCCGAGGCGCCGCTCCCGCCCTCGGCTTCAACGGGAAAAGGCCAAAAGACCTCCCGGGAAAAGTTAACCTCCCGGGAGGGGGATAGGGCCCTTTGCGCCGCCGCTATCCAAACCTCAGTGCCATGCCACCCGGGTTCCCGAGAACACTAGCGATCCTGATCTTCGAGATTAGCGATGTGGTTGCATAAGGCTCCCTGGGAGGGCCCTTCAAGGTGGTCTCGATTCTACCCGGGGCCGGTCCACTATGGAACCGGAACTCAACCCTACAATATAGAGTTTTGGGAAGTTCTATCCTTGAAAAATTAGGTGCTAACAAATTTCAACCTTTTGAGGTGGTCCTCCCCCGGGACGGGCGGCGGGCATAAAACATTGTTCAGAAGGCTTTTGCTTTACCATGATTATCCCTTTTATGCCCGAATGGCAACCGCATGAATGTGGGTCCCGCATTTGCTAATTCCGGATCCATGGGACACCGGGTCTGGGAGTGCTTGCCGGTGGGGCAAGGGGCTTTGGGCGTGGCTTGCGCCGGGTTGGTCCCGACCGCCGGCCCGAACACCCGCCCGAACCACTCAAAACCCGCTTTGACACCGCCTTTGCCCAAGGGTCACAGGACTTAGAAACCAAACGGGACGAGACATCCCATCGGGATTAGAATGTTTGGGCCCCTTATGTATGCCCTTCCCGTTTACTTATCCTTTTCCCGATAGCTATCTATACACGAGGATAAGCATAAGAGTCGGGCCTATTCGCGCCGAGGGCCGCCGGTTGGGGTCTTTCCCCGTCGGGTCGCCGCCGTCGGCGTCGGTCGCCGACACCGGGTTGTCGCTCGGGCGCTGTAAGGTTGGTCGTCAGCCGGCGTCGGCCGCCGCTTGGGTTGCTTCGGTCGCGCCTGTAAGGTGGTCGCCTGGCGCCGAAGGTTGGTCGCCCCGACGCTTAGTCGCCATTTTCGCCCGCCGAAGATCAAGGTTCCCGACGCTTGGGGTTGCTCGTCTCGCTACCGTAGGGTCGGGTCGCTCGCCTAAAAGGTCAGGTTGCTCGATGTTGGGGGTCGCCGTCATGCGCGTAAGGTCGGTCGCCTCAATTTGGGGTCGGTCGCCAACCGATATAAAGCAAGATAAGTGTTTATGTCGCTTTGGCCATTTCTTATGAGCTCGCTTCTAACATGGGTCCGGTTATGCGTGATTGTCGCGAGCCGTAAACCAATTCACTCATGATAAAGAGAAATTTGCTATGTTAACGCCCCGCGAGGCTAAGTCACCGGAGAGCCGCTTAGGCACAGATCAAACACGGGCTCAGATGCCTTTCAAGTTATTTCTCAGTACCATGGGTCGCCACCGCTGAAGTATTTGTCAGCTGCCCAAAATCACTTCCTAAAACTTGTTGTCTCGCCACGCCACGTACCGCAAAGACGCTCCAAGGCGCATCATCGTGGTCTAAGTTCAAGGATTTGAACCAATGATAATCTCACAGAGAAACCTCGATGCTAAGACTATGCTACGCCTTGCATCTCCGTTAGACTTAAGGTCATTACCTATGTTCTATATGACCAGATAATCTATACTTATGATCGCAGCAACACATAGAATTGATGGCAGACTCGTGAACGCCGCCTAACTCAGACGCTTTTTCGTGCGCTCATCAAGTTGAATATCGGGCCGCCTAATCTGCTCAATCAAGTGAACTCAATCACGCAAAAATAAGCAAACATACAGGTAACATTAAGCAGTGAATATCTATTTCACCAAAAGTTTGTCCAAGTGTTTCTGCACGCAGTCAATCAACAAAAGGAAACAAGACAAAAGGAACAAAAAGGTCGCTTCTTTGCCTTCACCTCGTCAGCCAGGATCGTCCGCCGCTGCAGCCTTCCACCGCCAAATGAGAGGAGACGCCCATGACCACCGCTCCACTTGCAAGATCCCGGCCATGTGTTCGGGTGGGCCAAGACCAAGGTCGGCCAAGGCTGTCTCTTTTCAATGCTTACCGCCACCACCGCCATGGGATCAAGGCATATACATGGTCAAGCGCGAAAGAAGTGCTAGCGTAGGTCACGGCCATGATCACGACCTCGCCTCTCTCGGGCTGAGCTGGGCGCTTGCTGCAAGCAGGCAGCCTCGTGAGCGCCCACGCCCGGGTTGGTCGCGTGGGCAAACCGCAGGCGGAGTTGTCCAAGGGCGATTCACGCCACCTCCCCAGGGCTCCAGCACCCTTGGTGCGCCTGGAAGGCCTTCTTTGAGCATGACAATGAGGTTGTGCCGCAGCAGTATGACTTGAGCCCGAGGTCTTCGCCGGCCGCCTCCTCTCCGCCCGCCGCCTTTCCACTGGCCGCGAAGATGGCGGCCGTGGTTGGGTCTTCCACGCTTAACTCCACTGCCGGCTTCGCCTGGCTTCCAACAGCCACCGAGGCTACTGCCGGGCTGCCTGAGGCTGTGTTCGCTGGGCGTTGCCGCAAGGACTGCGCTCGCCGAGGCGGTATGTCGCCAATCTCGTGAAGAGCTCGATTGCTGCAGCGGGCGTGAGAGGCGAAGGCGTCCGAGGCGCTGGTGCCGAGGACGCCCTCTCGATTTTTCGCAAAGAACGGGCGGAGGCGCCTGGCGGAAGTCTCGGCCCCGGTGGGCATCGGAGGCGCTCACGCTTGGTGCGTTCTCCGAGGGCCACCTTGGTGGCACCTCAAGCTCAGCCGACTGCTGGGAGCGTATACAATTTGTTGGACGGCGGTTCGCCCCTCGTGGCAAGGTTGTTGGCGCCATAGCTTGTTGGCGCCGCCACGAGGAGGAAGAACCGGTGAAGGAATTTGAGCCTGAAATGGCGCGCCGAGGTGAAGTCGTATGGGGGCGCCCTGTACACTCCTTCTGTAAAGATGTTACCGTGATCGTGGCTAGCGGCGGCGGTTTTGGTCCGTGGCGCGAGCCCTTCGGGGTCCGAACCTGCGGTCTCCGGCGCGAAAGTGGTCGCTACCCATGGCCCGATCGCCATCGGGTGGTTGTGTCTCTGATCACCAGCTGGCCGCTGGGTGGCACCATCGGCAAGCCCTATGGAGTTCATTTGCGGAGCACGCCCGACGACCCGCAGGCTCCTGCGTTCTAAATCGGGCGAGGGTCGAGCCGCCGCTGAAAAACCGAGAATCGGAATCGGCCGATTAGCGCGGGCGAGCCACTCGCCGAGACTCGCTCTCCAAGTTTCTGCTACCGCAATGGATAAAGAATGGCCGCCGATTGGGAAGCCGCAAAGAAGCATGTGCATGGAAAGCTAAAGGTAAACGAGACTTACGCCCGCCACGGCGCCTGTCAGTCGTTGCCGCTTCGTATCGCCATGCGGAGACGGACGTTTACGGAGAGAGGCCGATCCTCCGTCATGTAGTCCTCGCCACCAGCCTCAGTTAATCCGCGCCCCAGCATTGCTGACGCTGGTCGCCATCGCGGCGGAAGTTCGCCGCTGCCTCGATCGGGTGAGTTCTGGGCCTGGAGGCCTCCGTTCTGGACGGCACCTCCACATGCCGACCATTGCCATCATTGATGTAACTGGGCTTGCCGCGCCATGCCTTCCAATTAGACCTGGGCCGAAGGCGGCGAAGGGAGGCCATCCTGCCCGGCGGAATAGCTCCCTCACTACCTCGTTGTCGTGGGAGGCGCGGATGAGTAAGTGGAAAAGAGGAGATTCTAGATCACCCCATGAACATTTCTGCAGGTGTGTGAAGATGGAAAGGAAGACAATGGAGTTGGGGGTGAGGTGAAGATGGTGGATCCCATAGAAATGGAGGACAAGGAGGAAGAACTCGGAGAATGGTGGGTGCAGCCCGCCCATCGCCAAGTATGGAGAACGATCTCGCTTGGAGAGGCACTGGTATGCATGGGCCCCGCCCGAAAACGAAGCAAGGTGCCTCCCATGATGATTGCCATCCTCTTCACCGTGGTGGAATCAAGAAGGAAGGGACTAAGATGCCATGGAGGCAGAGAATGCAAAGGCTTTGAGCAAGGAAGATGAAGAAGCGAAAGTTAGGGTGCGTAAGAAAGCGTATATGAAACCGCTCGACACAGATTATATATATATGCGCCCATCGCTACCGACGGTCATGAAGAGACAAGATCATGCGCGCTGCTGGTCCCAAGAAAAATCATGATACGCTGGGAACCAAGGCGTCAGATCCTCATGAGTGGTGGCCCCGCCAAGAGCGCACTAAGCATTTAATGAAGGTTCCAAAGGGCTTTGCTGGCGCTTAGGGCGGGCCCGAGGGCTACTGCTCACAGATCATGCTACTGAGGTATTCTCTCTCGCCGCATAAAGCGGTCCGTCGTAGGGCTCGGCGACGGCGGTGAATACGCCCGCCAAATGCAAAGCCGCCCACGGGCGCCTGATGAGCAGCGGGCGAGGATTCGCCACGGCTACCCATATGGCGTTCGGCGACGGTATGAAGCACGCCATTAACCAAAGCCGCCCACGGGCGCTTCCCATGGCAGCGCGAGAGATGCTATGCTCGCCAGCGCCCACCCACGTGGGCGGCTCGGCGACGGGCGGCGCGAGCACGCTTCGCTACCAGTGTGTTTACCACGGACGCCTGGCAATGAGTAAGGGCGAGGACGCCGTCACGCCAAATTACTGGCGACCAAGCGACGGGCGGGCGAGCACGCCCATCGGTCAGTGCTCTACCACGCGTGCTCGCGGAAAGCGTGTGGGCGAGGACGCTCGCCGCCAGCCGCCTACCCACGGGCGGTTTAGCGACGGCGGCGAAAGCACGCCCCACCTACCAAAGCCGCCACGTGGCGGCCAGCGAGGTGGGCGAGGACGCCGCCGCCGTGCCGTTCTCGCCCACGGGCGGTTCGGCGACGGCGGCGGAAGCACTCACGGCCAAAAAGCCACGCCATGGCGCCAAGAGGTGGGCAGACGCCTGCCGCCGCCGCCGCAAGGCAAAAGGTGGGGCGCGTGGTTCACCTCAAGTCTCTTCCCTATCGTATCGTCGACGTAAGCTCGGTGTCGAGCTTATCAACTGCAAGGGTTTTTGCAACAAGCCCATTCCTCTGACGCCTCTCACCAACCCGTCGCAAAGGGGTCACATACCGGGCGGACGGGCGGAAATGACTGACGGTGATTTAATGAGAATTTGCCGAGGAACGAGGCAAAGACACGGAAGGAGCATTAAATGTGTTAAGATCAACATGATGACTCTCCTTTTACCTACCCCCGTTAGCCTGGCCTATATAATGGCCCTCTAGTGCATGGGGAAGGGGGATCAAAAAAACAGACGTTGGAGAGCTAGCAGAAGAACTTGTAATCTGAGAACTCTGTACGAGCTTCAAGCATTCCATAAGAAATTTAGCAGGATGTAAGGCTATTACCCTTCTCACAAGGGGGCCTGAACCTGGGTAAAAATCCCCGTGTTCTTCCTAGTTCATAGAGCGCCGGAGCCCTTCGCGTGGGAGTTTCTAGGGTTTTCGCCCTCTAAGGTTAGCCAGCCGCGAAGACGCCCTCCTATCAAACCAAACCCGGTCTCAGACTTTGTTCTGTCAAAGTGAATACGGCCGACAACTAGATAGGCTTTAAAAGGTGCATATGGACATTCAAGCATAACCGCATTGCACAACATCGAGTGATGGTCACAACGTATGGTTGTGACAAATTGGGTGTTTTATGACGATGTCTGATGCATTGCATGTTACTACTAATGATGAATGATAATGGATGGTCCTTGTGTCGAGGGAAGTTTTCAGGTTAAGGATGGGTTGAGTCGTGAACTCATCCAATGTTGGCTCATGAGGTAAGTGAAATACATGAGCCTTGTTGTCGATGGGGTAACGACGGTGTTTTCCTTATATTTGATACCTGTTAATTTGATATGAGCAATATGAGCATGTTATTGATTTAAATACTTTAATTGGTATTGTTATTGTCATTACTAGTTACTGTGCTTGGCTGAGTCTTCGACTCACGCTTGTTTGCTTATGGTTTGTAGGTATTTTGAAGCTGGCTCGTCGGGTTGGGAGTAGTGACACGTGCACGACTGCGGTCTCCAACAATTTATTTAACCAATTCGTTAAATCTGAATGTAATTAATGTGATTATAATTTATTGTTCATCGTGGTGAAATTTATTAATTTCATTGGGTGTATGATTGATTAACTAAGGACCCGCTAGAATGATATCATAGCTCGCTTGCTATTCTTTTGTCTCATTTGAGTGGATGTCCTCTCGTTCTAGAGAGGTCATGCCGAAATTTTGTAAATTTTTGGCTTAGTTTTAAGCCGGTTTTAAGAGTGTAAAGGTTGATTTCAGTTTTTCCGTAGAGTTGTCATTGGTTATTTCGAGTTTTTGGTAGCATTCGTGGCGCGTTTGGCGTCGGGGTGTTACAGACAAGTGATGATGGACATGTGGCACACAAGTGACTTGGCTCATGTGCAAGCGAGGATGGTTCAACGGATCGAATGCGTGAGAGGCTTGGCGAGGGGTCATTGGGGCCATATGGAAGGTGACGCTTCGAGACGAAGGAAATAAGAGAGAAGTTGGTTGAGGGTAGATTGGTAAACCAAATTGCTAAATGTTTGATGAATTTTTGTACACAAAATTCATTAAATAAAATAAAGAGGCAAAGGGCCCACATGTCAAGTAAAAATTAGTGATATACGTGTACATAATTCCATAAAGGATTGATATACTGTGTACATAATTCCATAAAGGAGTGACCCACGGCCCCATGTGTCATCAAATATTTTTCTGGTAACCTATCCAATATTTAACTCATTTTGAAGGTTTTTTTTGTAACAAACATAAATGTTCAAACGGATTGCAAATCTAGAGCGTGGTTTAAAAGATATGATACTCAGAAGATTGGCGATCATTCAAGTACAAAAGAAAAGGAAGCTGATTTGATTGCCCACGTTGGCACTTGTTGTATCATGTGGGGGTGATATAGACGAGCCTAGGTGCACTCCGTGGGTGTTGTAACTTAAACAGTCATTGTGGGATCATTCGATCCAGATCGATTGGCTAGATCTCCTTAAATTAGTATGCAAAAACACTACACTGAATTTTCACTATAACAGGTACTACAGCAATACGTAAGGATTCATCCAGATGGTCAATGTCTACGGAGGTTGCTTACATATGGACTGCCTTATCTCCATCCAGTGAGATATGCATGCACGCAACAGCTAGTAATACTGATCGACTAGTAGATGAATGCATGCATGCTTGCAGCCGTGGCTCTAGATTCACATAGCTAAGCCATGAATTGGCGGGATATGTGCATGGTTTAGGGAAGCTCATACGCGTATGCAGGAGAGGTTCAAAATCTCACCGAGATTAATATTATATAGCCGAGATTTTAGATCTCGGTAGAATAAAAAAAATTAAATTGCTATAATGATTTCAGAAAATTTTGGCAAGATTTCGGGAAATTTCGGTTTTTAAACCAAATTTGACACAAATTCGACATGTTTTGATGGTTTTAGGACTAGATTTCGCTCCAATTTTTTTGTGAAAAATTTTAATGCCTTTTATAAGGAATTCGTATGAAAATCTTACATACATACATACATACATACATACATACATACATATATATACTCCCAGGAGTACATACTCCCACCTCTAATATACCACTTAAATAAATATTTTATACTCCTTTATCACTTTCGGTATACTCCAATAATTATTCTAAGATACTCCAATGCAACATGATTAAAAAATTCATCGACCTTTTATTTTTTTTGCTACATATCCTTTCCATATGTATAAGGAATATGTAAACAAATTATGCTATAAAGGGTGGATTTTGATGAAATTTTTCATGGAACTCACTTTGGAGTATCTTATAATCATATTAGAGTATACTCAAAAGATAAAGAGGTATAACAACATCATTTAAACGGTATATTAGAGGTGAGAGTACATACACCAGTGAGTATGGAACCATTTTCCTATATATATATATAGAGAGAGAGAGAGAGAGAGAGAGAGAGGAAGCCTTTTCGTACTCTGGAGTACATACTCCACATCTAATATACCACTTAAATAAACGTTTTATACTCCTTTATCACTTTCAAGATACTCCAATAATAATTCTAAGATACTCAATACAACATGATTAAAAAAATTTCATCAAACCCTTTATTTTTTTACTACATACCTTTTCCATATGTATAAGGAATATGTAAACAAATTATGCAATAAAGAGTGGATTTTAATGATTTTTTCATGGAACTCACTTTGGAGTATCTTATAATCGATTAGAGTATACTCAAAAGGATAAAGATGCATAACAACATCATTTAAATGGTATATTAGAGGTGGGAGTACATACACCCAGGAGTGTGTGTGTGTGTATGTGTATATATATATATATATATATATATATAGGAAGCCTTTTTTATACTCCCAGGTGTACATACTCCCACCTTTAATATACCATTTAAACGAATGTGTTATACCTCTTTATCACTTTTAGGTATGTTTCAATATAATTATAAGATACTCCAATGCAATATAGTTGGAAAAATTTCATTGAAGCTCTTTATTTTTGCTATATACACTATTCCATATGTAAAAAAGTGTATACACAAATTATGCTATAAAAAATGGAGCATGATGAAATTTTTCATAAAACTCAGTATACTTAGAGTGGAGTACGACACCCAGGAGTATGGAACCATTTTCCTATATATATATATATATATATATATATATATATATATAAAAGATATTTGATTTTATGGAAGTTGTCATGAGAATTGGTCTCATGAAAGCTGTTCCTTCGACACGGTGTTGAATAAACTCCAAGTGTGTAGCGCTTAATATCGCGGCATGACCATATATTCGTCGCATCTCTAAGTTGAGGGTGGTATTTTTCAGCAACGGTGTAAGAGTAGATTGAATAGGCTTCAAGCAACTCAATTATTGAAATAATCAATCATATAAAAAGTAAACCCTCAAACTTTAATTACCTTAGTCGAGTATGATGTCGACGACTGGCGCTGTAACGTCCCAAGAAAATGAGAAATAAAATAAAGTGGATGAATATGATTTTATTGTACATTTGAATTTAGTTCTGAATTTATTTATTTATTTTCAGGTTTTAATTTTTTGTATTAATGCCCTTTTTCACCTAAATTAACGCATTTAATATAAACACACAAAAACTTCAAGTAACCCAATCTGGAAAATAATTTTGTAAAATACTAGAACAATTTAGATGAATAAATATAAATATTTCAGAATTTTCACACAACGTTTAAGTGCCTTAAAAATTCAAATACAGATTTAAAACAGCATATTTCATGATTTTATGTGAAAACCACAACAGGGAATTGAATGAAGCCAAAAAGTATGGAAACTGGAGCCTCTGGTCTACTTGCATAACTTTTTCTGGAATTTTTCGTATCACCTAAGACCATTTTTCATCCACCTCAAGTGCTAACCCGATTTCTGCCCAATATTTCTCGGAGCTACAGTGTGAGTGTGCTATGTTTCGGCGAAATCAATGCCGTTGCAGGCCGTCACCGCCGTTGCGCCGAGCAGCCGTTTCACCATGACCCGTGGCCAAACGCCGTTCTGCCCTCACCCCTCTCTAGTCCTCTCTCTTTCCCCCTCCTTCCCTTCCTTCTTTCTGCCCATGCCGCTGTTCCACCCACTGCCAAGGTGTGTGCTCGCCGCTGGAGTTGAAGACTAAGAACTCAACGCACACGAGCACACGAGGTTTTGGTGCGGTCAACCAAACCGCATTTTCTCTGTTGTATTGAACTATAAATAGCTAGAAACATGCAAAGGGCCTAACGGCCACCACGCCCGCACCGCGCGCCATGCCCTTCCTTGAATCACACCATCCCACAACCCTCGAGCATGCCGCGTGACGCAGGCATCCACGACGCGTTCCCGCGCGAACTGAGCGCGCACCGAACTCCTTTATAGACGTGCCCGAGGAACAAGCTCGAGCCATCAACACTAAGAGCCTAGACAGACTTATTCGGTGACAAACTAATTAATCGAAAGAACAACAGGAGTAACAGCACCTGGATTATATGTCAGCCACGCAGGGTCGCGACCGTGCCACGTGCAAGGGCGCCCAGCTCTTGCTCGCCACATGGCTCATCTCGCCAGCATCGTCGTCTTCTTCCCCCGCTCTGGCCGCACGCTGCCAGCCCAGCCCGACGCACCTCCACTGCTCCTAAGTATCCCGATCGGTACCTCCTAGTGCTCATGCCCCAACTCCCCGAGCTCATGCGCACATGTTCTATACCCACCCACCGAATCATCACGGCCGCCGTCGCCTCCCTCCATTCAATTTCCGCCGCCACTGAGCACTGCCCTAGATTCCCTTGACTCCTCTAGCTCGCACTGGCGTCGCCTGGGTCTAACCGGCCTCCTCCGCAGCCGGTGACCACCGCAGAGCCGCTCCCCAGTTTAGTCTCTATGACACGCGGGCCCGCTCAGACAGCCTCACGTCTCACACGTTCAAGCCAGTCGCTGACCCGTGGGGCCTAGAAAGGCGCCTTCCCAATCTAAAAGCGTATTGTTTATTTTGGTTTGAATTTCCATACCCGAGCCGAATCAAATGCTCATAACTTTTGAAATACAGCTCCAAATTTAGTAAGAAAATTTCTAAATTTGTGTAAAATCATGTAGAATATTAATATGCAAAAATATTTCTTTTTTGTCTCTGTGCATTAAATGAGCTTAAAGATATGCTTTAGGCCTAAAGTCTGCTTAATATGAAATTGGCACAAGTCAAGTCTAAAAATTATGACCTATGCTCTTATCTCACACATGAATAACTATGCTTCACAGGCACAATCATGTAAATTTATTTTTACTATTTTAACTGTATGAGTTTAATTGAAATTAGTATTGGTCACTGCTATGAATCAATGTATATTTACCTCTTCACTCTGTCTTTTGGGTTGTCCTTTGTAGTGAAACTTCTATGAATAACTTGGTATAATATAGTGTAATGTCCTTCACCAAGAAAGCAATACTCTGCAATGCTTAAACCGAAGATTGCCAATATATATTGTCTCTGTGAGCAGGCGCACACTTCCCTATATGGTCCTGAGAAAAGAGAGGCAATTGACCATTGTTACATATTCACGAAATGAGAAATAAAAAATCACAATAAGAAGATGTATAGTACCTGGTAGTTGAATTTGTATTGTAATATGGATGCCAAGAGATGATCTGATCAACTTGATATAATTAAAAAATCCCGAAAGGAGGAAAGTCCAATGATTTTTGGTTTTTCTATATTAATAATCCGAACACGAATTAATTGTAAACAGGAAGGAAAAATAATAAACAGGGTGAGCCAATGCTGTTTTTTGTTTTAATTAATAAAAAGGAATTAATTTTAGATATGAAAAGAATCAGAGTAATGGAGGGAAGCCAACAGTTTTGGGTTTTTAATTAATCACTTAAAATAAGGATTAGCTGCAGATTTGAAACAACAACAGAAAAGGAAAACACCAATGATTTTTTTGTAATGATCAATAGAAAATGGGATTATATTATAGATGTGAAATAACAATAGTAAGGGAAATGCCAAATGTTTTTTAGTTCCTTTTTTGTATTGATCAATAGAAAAGGGACTAATTGTAGATGCGAACAATGAACAATTAAATGGAAGCATAAATGATTTTTTGCTTTTTTTTGGTAATGAAGCCTAGAAAAGGATCAATCCTAGATGTGAAAGAACAACTGTGTGTGAAAGAACTTGAAAGCTGAAATGAAGGATTTTTCTAGAACAGAACGAAGGGACTTGGAGCGCAGGTGAAAGAACAAGAAGGGCGTGGTTGCAGAGAAACGATCGAATAGCTAGGAAGGCAGGGCATGTCCTTTTGCAGATCTTGTCTTGATTATATACAAACTGAAACATTGGAGCAAGATGTCTGCTAGGTTACATCAACAAGCAAAGAATACATTTTTCTCGAGCTAAAGGTTAAAGGTGCTGATAAATATTGAAAGGAACCAAACGACGATCATGTTAAAAGAAGAAACGGGATAACTTGCCACGTGCATGCGTCAAAGGATATATAGTGTTTAATTCGCAAAGTGTCAACGTATGCCTTAAGGAATTCACCTGTGAAATCGATGGCGTGCAGCCGCAAGTTCATAGTTCAAACATGACAAATGATATAGGTGATATGTATCAGCGTATGTATGTATGCATGCATGATGCATGGAATTGATTTTGGTAATCAATTTTTTTGTCGTGCAAGTGTGCATGCAGCATATTTGTGACATCCACTGTCCAAGCTTGCATGAGAACTTGATTGTGTACACACAACATATTTGTAATATCCACCGAAGGCAAATCTGTTCGTTATTTGCACTTTAATCACATTGTTTAGTACAAAGGATAAAGAAGAAAGAGAAAGTGAAAAGAGAAAAGAAAAAGGAAAAGGAAAAGGAGAGCAAAAGAATGGCATGGTCAGCAAAAGAATGGCAATCCGAACTCAAGACCTGCCATGTGACAAGAGCGAAGTAGAGCACAAATAGAAGCCGCAAGTAACTCTGTTTACGATCTGCAGATAGGCGTATAGCCCAACCGAAAGCTGCCAAGCAAGTCATCTGAAACTAAATGCCGAGAGCGTATGAGCAGGGAATTAAAAAAGCTTCAATTTCCTTATTCTCCTCTTCTTGATGGCATGAAGGTCGATTATCATAATGTCAAAGCAAAATTGCTTGGATGGCTAGGTTTCACGACTTGCTTCGTTAATCGCTCTGAATGCACAAGGAATTTCCTCGCTTGATACCAAAACAGATAAACAACGAATTTTTTTTAAAATAATATTATTTTAATTCGAAATTTCGACATTAATACACGATTTAAAAATTGCGAAATATTACCCTGCCGCCAAACCGTTTGACGATAATAGGTCGTCGCTAAACGGTTTGGCGATAATAGGGTAGTCGCCAAACTATTTGGCGATTAATCGCTTAATCCCGCGTTAATGCGCGGTTTGAACAGGTCTGTTGTTAGTAAGAACGGTTTGGCGATTACTTAATAGTCGCCAAACGGTGTGGCGACTATTAAGTAGTCGCCAAACCGCTTAGCGATCTACATGAATAGCCTTTCACGACGCCTACGGCCATTGTATTTCATGAACGCTCGGAAAAACAGAGAGGGCGAGGCGATCGGAGAGGAAGGAGAAGAGCGCACTGAGGAGAGAGAGAGAGGCGCGGAGAGAGAGAGAGGAGAGGCCGCATGGGAGAGAGGGAGAGTGAGGCGGCTCGGGAGAGGAGGGAGAGAGAGAGAGAGAGGAGGGAGAGAGGAAGAAGGAAGAAGGAGGAAAAAAAGGGAAAAAAAGGTAAGTTTTTTGATTTTTTGTTATTTTAATTTTTATAGTGCAGAATAAAATAGAGATTTTTTTGAATATTAGATAGTGTAGATATTAGAAATTTTAAATATTGATGTTTATGCAATAATAGAAATTTTAGAAATTTTAGATATTAGAAATTTTAGAGAGTGAAAAGGCATTAGACTGGTCGTCAAAGGGACTCTGCTGGAAAGGAAGGCTCGGCCAAGAAAGGCGGAACGGAAAACTCGAGAGGAGGAAGCTAGGTTACTGTGTCGCATGGGGAAGAGGAAGGGAAGCTAGGTCGCCAAAGATCGTGCTCCACCCGCGAAGATCTGGTCCGTCGCCGGTGCCCCCGAGATCCTTGGTGCCCTTGGCCGATGATGAAGCAGTCTTGGTATTTCAACCGGTGGACCCGAGACGACCACCCACATCTCATGCTTCTCGCATGGGATAACCGGGGAGCAACCCTCTCCGTGGTGCCACTACCGCCCGTAAAAGCTGCACTTCTCGCACGCACGGTGTTATGCAACGACCAAGGCGGCATACCGCATTGATTGAGGCACGCTTCCGGTTGTCCAAAGATAAGCCCAACACACACCTCCTGCACCATATAGTGGAGGCGAGCGAAAGCAGGCAAAGGCGTCTCGGCATGTCTCCGCTAACGCCAACGCACGAGGTGCACGAGGGTTCCTCCTCCCGAAGAAGAAGGGACAAGGGAAGTAGTCACGAGGTCCGCAAAGACGGAACAAATCTTTGAGCGCTATGCAGACTATCCGGGAACCCGTGGTATTAACATAGGGGACGCGGAATCGGGATGACATGCCCATATGGGAGGGCAAAATCCACATAAAAAGACCAAAAATTATGTCTTATACACCGAGACGTCACGGATAGGCCACCCAATGGGCGACAGTTAAGCAGACCGCCCATCCCCATGGAGTTCTTTCATAGTAGAGATTGAGAAGTGTCCGAGGACAGTCGCAATATTAGAACGGGTCGTAATATGCGAAAATGTCTTGCATCGCTCGGTTTGTACTCGATAAGCGAACGATCATTTGTTCCACCATGACGACAAGTGCTTTTCGTTAATTAGTTCGTCAAGCAAATTCGCCATTGTAATGCCCTTGTACTATAATCTAATCTGCTGCTTATTTTATCATCCGAACTTTCATTGTATGGGCCCTTATCATTTGAATTTTTATGGTAATATCATTCATTTATCGGGAACCTCCATAAAAATTTCAAAATTTTTCGACGCCGTGGTTGTCCAATTTTATTTTTATACGTGTCTCATGATTCTACCATGCTGAGTGCCTTTTTCGATTTCGCAACAAAATGCCGGACAACGTCGCCTTTCTCGCCTATACGTAAGTGGTAGCCCGCATTGCATTGGGCCGACCTTGATTTTTTTCAGATTTTTGGACCATGTCCGCACTGCTCTCGTGGCTACGAAAACCCCTAAGTGCCCACGATTTCCATGGTTTCAGAGTCATGAAAGTGCCTTTTCCGATTTCGCAACAAAATGCGAGGCAACGCCCGCCTATCTCCCATACGTAAGTGGTAGCCCGCCTTGATTTTTTCCAGATTTTTGGACCGTGTCCTACCGCTGTTGCGAGCTACGAAAACCCCTAAGCGCCCACGATTTCCGTGGTTTCAGAATGGATCGGTATCTTTTTCGATTTTAGCAACAAAATGCCGGAGCAATGCCTGCCTATCTCGCCCACACGTAAGTGGTAGCCCGCATTGCGTAGACCGCCCTTCATTTATTCCGTATTTTCTGGACCGTGTCCTTTGTCCCCATGGTGCTATGAAAATACGCAAGTGAGATGCGATCACTAACGAACTAAAATAATTCTTCGGTTTATTACATGACAAGAAGTTTTTTAGTTCTTCCTGATGAATACAACACTAACAAAAAAGTTCGCAACAAAATTTATCGAAAGGAAAAATGCAGACAATCGCTAAACCGTTTCGGCGATTACTTCTAGTCGCTAAACGGTTTGGCGACGTAGTAGTCGCCGAGCTGTGTGGCGACAACCGGCTGGCTCGGCTATTAGCGGCTCAACACGCTGGATTAGCGGTTGTCGCCAAATGGTTTGGCGACTACCCTATTATCGCCAAACCGTTTCTACGACGACCTATTATCGCCAAACGGTTTGGCGAACGTAATATTTCTATAATTTTTAAATGCGTGTATTAATGTCGAAATTTCAATTAAAATAATATTATTTTAAAAAATTCGATAAACAACTCTTTACAAGCGGCAAAAATCCATCTCGGAAATGGCCGCAAGGGAAAGACTAAGGACCAAGCTTAAGCTCCTCATATCAACAATCAAGTGATGGGCGCGGAGTAGCAAAACAAATCAACAAAACAGAGAGAAACATACCTCAAATCCACACCCTTTGAGGCTTGTGCTCTTCCAGTCGTCATTCGTCAAGCTCTTGCATGCTCGCCCAAACTCATAGCGCCGGCAAGCCGCCGTCCGGGACCTGTAGCTCCCGCCATGGCCAATGGGCTCGCTAAGCCATCGTTGATGGGTGCGATGCCGTTGTCTAGGGTTCAGGAGCTCACCGCAGCTAGGGCTGGATATCGAGCCAACTCGACTCGTTAAACTCATTAAGATAACAAGCCAACTCAACTCGACTTGTTTTCTTAATGAGCTAAAAACTCAACTCGGCTCGACTCGTTAAAAACTCGAGTTGGCTTGAGTTAGCTCGTTAAGCTCGTTATGATACTTGTCAGTGGATGAGAGGAGCATAGTGGCGGCGAAGGTGTCGGAAGCAAGGGCGAGAGTGGAGGCGCAGCCAAGCTGGGAATTGGGGAATTGTGGATTGAAATAGGGAAAAAGAATCGGGTCTGAAGGTTGAAGGAATGGGATTAGGGTTACAGACTTATAGTTTTTTTTTCCTGACTCGTTAAGCTCGTTAGCTCGCTCGTTTAACTTGTTACCTTAACGAGTTCAAAACCCAGCTCGACTTGGCTCGTTAAGGAATGAGTTCGAGTCAAGTCGAGTCGAGTTTCCGAGTACTCGTTAAACTCGCGAGTTTCGAGTTTTTTTTCCACCCCAACCGCAAATTGTCGTTGATGATGGGCTTGCCACCACTCGCCCCACGCCTAGGATTCTAGAATGTGACTCAAGTTGCAAGTCACAAGCGGAAGAGAGGCGAGAGGCCAATATTTGTCAAAAAAAATGTCACATGCCCAGGAGATAATATTTATCTGATTGTATTGGCCCAAATTTAGTGTAATATTATTTGGTTACTAGCCCATCCAATCAGATTATTGTAGCTCGGCTGGCTTTTATGTTACACCAGTTTTGGGTCCACAACTAGCCTAGTCCCTCTTTTTTTTATTTGTTGTTCTGGGTATCGAAATGGCCTTTAATACACATGTGGCTACCTTTTCTTATTATATGTTTATAATATTAAAAAATAAAATGATATATAAATAGTTTTGATGATAAATCTACTAATATCATTTTCATTTGATAAATCTAAATAGCTTTTTTTTACATACTACTGGTCAAATTATTGAAAGTTTGACTATATGCATTATAAAATAACATCTATTTTATAAAGTTAGGAGCGGATCCAGTATTGAGACATGGGTGTACAGACGTACATCCAAAATTTTTGGCCATAAACTAGTATTTAGTAGGTATATTAGGTATATATACTAGTAAGTGGGTTGAAAATACATATATTAGCCTTTTAACCTGGCTCCAATCGAACCCAAGCCATTTGTCGCTACACGGCCCATTTTCAATGCGCAGCCCAGCTCATCAAATGACAGCTCTAATCAACAACAGTCTGTAGCCCTTGCTCTCGAGTCCCATGTCGTTGCCTCCCTCTCCTCTCTGGTGGCTCAACATAGCGGCTCTCCCATGTCCTCCCTCCTCTCTGGTGGCTGGGGTAAGGGTGGTAAGCTGGCAGGCAGAGGAAAGGAAGTGGCACCAATCACCGTCGGTCAGTGTCTCGATGGAGGTGGCAAGGAGAGATGACGTGCCTTGTGTAAGAGCCCGACAGGGGTCCAAGTGTCGTTGTCCAAGTCCACCACTGCCCCTTGTGTCCGAACCGGCGAAGGACGGAGGCAGGTGGTAGCTGGGCAGGCGGTCAGCAGCCACTCGGCAAGAGGCATGGCAGGAGGTGGTGGCGCAAGGAGTGCTAGCAGTGCACGAGCCCAATAGGAGAGGCCCCTGTGCTCGAACGGCCTGAACCCGAGGAGGAGGAGTGGGTCCAATGGGCTGCATGAGTGGACGGTCGGGGCACCGACTCGGTAGGGGAGCCTCCCAGTGGCCGCACCATCGGGGATGGATCCCCTCCCTCATGTGCCCAAATGAAATCCCCAAACTGAATTCTTCCACATGATCTATGCAAATTAGTTTGTAGAAATCCGCAATAGGCCCAAATGCCCAATGGATGGAAGACAGAATAGATGAAGATAGTGAAAATGGAGTGGTTTGAAAATCTGAAATTGAAAAGGTAAATATATGATGTCATGCATGTGTGGACTGTTCAAACTTAACTTTCTTGCTGAGAGCATTAGAACTATAATGATAAATTTTTGGCATCTTCTCTTGTAATTGTACCTAGATGTATATGAATTCTTGGTTGTGCATAGATTACTGTTATTTCGGAAGTATGGAGCGTGCATGTTTCTTTCAAAAGAAAAAAACATTGGAGTGCCAAGCATGAAAAGTAGCGGTAGTTGGGATTAGATATCACATGGCAAATGTAGTCCCAAAAGTAATTTTTCTCGAATGGGCAGAGGGGGGAGATTGTGGGGAAGAGGTAACTACCACATTATGATTGGAGTTAGCCCTCTCTATTTAATACCAGAATAGATGGCGTTAACACTCTTCCTTTTAGCAATAAAATCACCTACATAAGCTAATCATAAGGAGTTGTGGTTTCACCAGACTGGTAGATGATGAGGAATGTAACAATGTAGGGCATTTTGAATATACTTGCCTAGTGGTTATTGATGTTTTTGGATGCAACTTTGAATTGATGTTTATGGATGCAACTTGAATTGAGGAACTAGTTTTGTTTATAGCATATCTTTTACTTGAACATAAATTTTGATCATGTGCTCTAAATTTTAATCATATGTTCTAAAAAACAAGATCAATTGAGAACAATTTGTACTTTATATTTTTTCTATTACGATTTGTAAACCTTTATGCTATACGTTGAACAATATTTTTTAACTCTGAACACTTATTATGAAAATCCTAGATCTACCACTGTATAGAGTATGCATTTATTAACACAATAACATCAGGTACCACTTTAAACTCGAAAAAGAAGATAATATTCATTCGTTTATAAAATCTAAACAACATGTTCCTTTCATTGCTAAAAGTCATTGAAAAATAATCATATGGAATTGCTCTAACCTCTATCTCACCCCTCGCCTCCCCCTTCGTCTCCGGCTCTCCGCCACCACCCTCGCCGTTGCTGCCGCCACAGCCTCCCTTCCCCTTTGTCTCCCTCCACGAAAGACTCGTCCTCCCGAATGCCACTCGGCGTGGCTCTACTCAGGGTTCTCCTAATCCGTTCCTCGTCCGCTTCGGTGCGACTCGCCCTCAGCCATTCATGTACTGCAGGTTAGTTAATTAGTTACCAATCAGTTAGTTATCTGGTGCTTGCCTGCGATTTCTCACGCTCGCTCGTGCCTGCTGTTACGGTGTACGCCTTTCACATGCGCGATGTGCAATTTTGTTGAATTGATACACCAAGAAATCTAGGATATCCATGATGTGGGGCTAACCGCAAATGGTAGGTACTGCGACGCCTTTCACATGCTCGATGGAATGCCAGTGCAGAGTTTATTAACAGCGTTTACCATGCGATTTGTCAACTGCAGATTTAGCAGCTTGAGATCAAAATAAAATATCGACATATTACTGTGTACAATAAACAGAGCAGTGGGCTTGTGCCAATTAATCCTATATCTCCGCTAACTGGGAGCTGAAGATCCGAAGTAGTATGTCTTATTTTTTGAGTACGTATTTATTAACACAATAACA
Source organism: Guadua angustifolia (assembly GCA_036346375.1). Lineage (NCBI taxonomy): Eukaryota > Viridiplantae > Streptophyta > Magnoliopsida > Poales > Poaceae > Guadua > Guadua angustifolia. The sequence continues at coordinate 38,082 of JAYEVE010000942.1, forward strand.
TCAGGTATCACTTTTAGCTCAAAAAGAAGATAATGCTTCATTCGTTTCTAAATAACATGTTTCTTTAACTCAAAAAGAAAATAATTCACCATAAGAACTAGGCTGGTATTAATAACCGGAAAACAACTGCTCTCTCCTTTAAAATGAAAGGCAGAGCTGCTATGAGAGTTTTTTTAAAAAAAAAACCGGAGAACAGCCTAAGAGAGAACATGACCACCAAGGCCATGGCCAAAGCACAGGAAATATTGGTGAAAATAGTTCGATAAAAAAATGATTCATGTTCTGAGTCGATAGGGTGATTTTGTCCTACGGAATAAACCAAATCGATCCGACTGGATTACAGAGAGCTACAAGAAGAAAAAGATTGCATGCACAACACTAGGATCCAACGGGAACAAGGTGATTAACACAATTAATACCTGCCCTTCTCTCGCAGAGTTGATTAGAGTATCTATCAGCTGCCCGAGCGACATTGCTGCTAGCACCAGATCCTGGCTCAGATGATTTACTGAAGTCAGTAAAGAGGCGTGATATACTTCCGTGCGCCGCGGTATCCATCTAGCCTGTAATTAAACACATGCAGATTAATTATTACGTGATCGAAATTGTTAACAACCCGGAGTAATAAAAGTATTTCCGGCGCTCTCGTCCGTCTCGTGGCGCTGCCCCCTTGGACCACGCGTACGCGCTGCCTGTGACCGCCGCTCCTGGTTCTGACAAGTTAATCTAGTTGGCTTCAGGTTTCGGTAGGAGTCAGGGAAAATTACGTTTTGCAGTTTGAAGTCTGTTGTTCTGTGTCCGAGTCGTTTTTAAGTTTAGGAAGTTTCAGAAGTCTAATAAAAGTCTGTTGCTGCAAGTCTTGGTTTTCAGTTTTGCATGCTTGTTACTATCACGTAGAGTTCATGCGTTCTTGCTCCAAGAATCAAAACGTTTGCTCGGCGTCTGGTTCCTAGGCGTATATACCAACAGTGGTATCAGAGTATCAGGAAACGACGTGATAAAGGACACTCAAGGCCCGATCGTAAGGCATAAAGCCAGGTTAGTAGCAAAGGGTATGTTCAACAGCAAGACGTTGATTTTGATGAAGTGTACACTTCTGTTGCTCGGCTAGAAACAGTACGCTTGTTCATTGCTATCGCAGCACATAAAGGACGGAGATTTATCACATGGATGTTGAATCGCTTTTCTCAATGGCGATTTGGAAGAAGTCTCTGTTGTGTAACCTCCGGGTATGAGAAAAAAGAGGATGGGAGGAACACAAGGTGCTAAAATTGCACAAAGCTCTTGTTAGAAATTGGCCCATTGGGTGGCCCATTTCCTTTAATTCCAAAGCATATATGGTTTAGTATCATATTGCCTAACTAAGTAGAGGTTAGACAACTTAAAAGGTGGAGTTCTTTCTATCTCTTGAGTAATGACACTTGGTATGAGAATGGCATCGGGTGGACGGTGGCTAAACACACACGCACACGCGCGCGTATTCGCGTGACTTGCCCACTGGAGCACACACAGTTTACAAACGGAGGCAAGCGAAAGGGAATTTGCTAGTTGGAGTTTACGTGGATGATTTAATCGTAACTGGAGAGTGTACCGAAGCTATTGAAGATTTCAAGTCTCAAATGAAAAGGTTGTTCAGTATGAATGACCTTGGGTTACTAAGTTATTATTTGGAAATTGAAGTTCGTGAGAGCTCTGGGAAGATTACACTTTTTCAATCTGCATATGCACAAAAAGTGTTGGATAAATTAATGTGGCACGAAGAATTGCAATCCAACTCAAGTTCTGATGGAGCCTCGCTTGAAGTTGAGCAAGGAAAGCATAAACCCTCCAGTAGACAAAACCTTGTACCGCAGCATAATCGGCAGTCTCAGGTATTTGCTTTGCACACGTCCTGATTTGGCATTTTCTGTTGGCATGTTGAGTAGACATATGGAGAAGGCTACAACAGAACATATGGTTGCTGTGAAGCATGTATTGCAGTATGTAAAAGGTACTTTGAATTTTGGGTGTGTCTACGAGAAGAAAGGAGAAAACATGGAGCTAGTCGGCTACTCTGATAGCGACTTAACTGGAGATACAAATGACAGGAAAAGTACTTCAGGCATGTTATTCATCCTTGGATGCTTTGCCTTCCTATGAAGCGGAATATATCGCAGCAAGTGCAGCAGCGTGTCAAGGAGTATGGCTGGGATGTTTGTTGGCTGATATGTTGGAGGTGGATGCTGAAAAGGTTATTCTCAAGATTGATAATCAGTCCGCAATTGCATTGTGCAAAAACCCAGTCCATCATGAGAGGAGCAGTTACATAGATACTCAATTTCATTACATAAGAGATTGTGTGGAATCAGGAGTTATCGATGTGCTGCATGTTCCTACTAAAGACCAATTAGCTGATATTCTGACAAAATCTCTTGCAAGAATAAAGTTCAAAGAAATGAGAGAGAGAATCGGCGTACAGATCGTTGGCATAAGAAGTGAAAGAGAACCAGATTAAGGAGGAGAATGACAAGTTAATCTAGTTGTCTTCAGGTTTCGGTAGGAGTTAGGGAAAATTATGTTTTGCAGTTTGAAGTCTGTTGTTCTGTGTCTGAGTCGTTTAAGTTTAGGAAGTTTCAGAAGTCTGATAAAAGCTGTTGCTGCAAGTCTTGGTTTAGGACGTGTAATAGTGTTCAACGCGTACACAACTAGCTAGTCAGTCTCCGATTCGAACTCAATGTAATTCTGCTATATAATGAAGTAAGAAATCAGAAAAGAGGTGAGCCGCATCACCTCGCAAAATGAAAAAACCGCGTTCTCTGGAATTTTAACTGTCACAAGCTTTACCAAGTCTGCCCCTGTTAGTCAACATCTACACCTGTTAGTCTTCCTGAAAACTGTCCTTTATCAGCCGGGAATTTTAACTGTCACAAGCTTTACCAAGTCTGCTGCGATATACGTTGATGTCATTGAATACTAATGCTGCTGTTACCTGTGATCAAAGTCCATTTATGTTTTATTCCATAAATGACAGTTTTCTTGCGCCAATGCATCTTTGTGGAGTAAATTACATTCCATCTGTGCAGAGAAAAAACCACGAAGAATAACAAAGAAGGGCCAGCTCCTACCATTCATTCTCTCAGAGCCCACCTTATGATTACCAGTATGAATAAAGACAAAATGGCAAACAATCCGCGATGTCAACTAGGGAACCTGGTTCAGATCATCGGCATGATGGGAAGATGTCTGGGTTTGCTTACAGACCACATAGCTTACATGAGAGAATGGCTGAGGACCAATTTGCCAATGAGAGTTATGGACCAAGGATTTCTGATTGCTCAGAACCAACCATGAATGATATGTTTAAGACTGCACCCCAATCACCAAATGTCCTTCATAATAGGTGTTTCAGCTCTCTTGTGCAACCATTTCAAAAGATATACAAACTTCTAACAGAAGCACTCAATCCCAGGTTTGTGCTCATGTCATTCTCAAAAATAATTAATTCCCTTTCTTGTTGCAACTGATAAAACTATTTACCAACCTGTACTAGCAGGGAACATAGATTCGACATCTCTTAAATCAGGCAAGTCAAGCTTGGCTGATATACTATTTGAGTCTGATAACGCTTGCCAACATGGTTCGAGACCTCTTAAGGATAATGCTTTGGTCATCGACCAATCAGTTCCTTCTTGTACAGATATGACCCCTAATGCTAGTAATTCTCAGGTGAAGAACATCCGCTTTGCTCTAAAAAAAAACTTTTTGTGTGTGTTCATGTCAGCGTATACATGCAATTAAATGCAGTTCATTCTTCATTCTTTTGAAAATGATAACTATACTTATGCATATTACTTTGTTCTTTTTAAAAGGGTGATTGTACTATACCATTGTGAGGTTACACTATCAGGCTGGCCTAGTTCAGCTTAAAATTTTACATTAAATTTTCCACATTTCCTCAGCCTTGGAGTGCTTTTGATGCAACCAGCGGAAAGACCCAACAAGCTGCACCAGGAGGTTTGTCATTAATGAGCTCTAACCCTCAAGAACCTAAAGGACCAATGGATGGAAATAGTTCGCAGGTAAAGAAACTGTGATATTTATGAATAATAATTAGAAAGTTATTTTCTCTGCTGCTAAAATGTTCTTCTGGTATTTTGACTTCTGAGTCCTTTTGAGTTTTAACCGCTTCTCCGCAACGTTCAGATTGTCACCTTGTTGTGTGTTTCCAGTTCTGCCCTTCATTTCATGATATAAGTCATAAGTGGGATCGTAGATCATAATCTTTCCCGTGCTCAGCCGCAAACTGATGAACACAAAAAAATGCCGAAAATGCCCCTTACAGCCAGCAATCCATTTACTTGCTCGATTCACTACTACAGAATCGATCTTCACAAGCGGCCTATTACAAGCGGTTAGTTCCGACCGCTTGTGCTCTCTGCGTCAAGCGGTTCGTGGGCAACGGATCGGAGGGTCTCTAGAAGCGGTTCTAGACACGAACCCTTCTAGAGATCTACAATGTTGAGACACGAACCCTTCTAGAGCTATCTCTAGAAGCGGTTGAGACATTTAACCCCTTCTAGAGCCCTAGCTCTAGAAGCGGTTTGTGTTCCCAATCGCTTGTAGAAGCCCAGTTTTTGAAATAATAAAAGGAATGCATGTTCTACTCTATCAGAGAGCACGCTGGGTGGGTTGGCTAGATGGGTGAGACGTGGGTCACGAGGAGGGGTGAGGAGGTCGTGGGTTCGAATCCCATTCCTCACAATATTATTTCTCTTTTTAAGTGACTTCTACAAGCGGTTATAAGACTGCTTGTGATACTGACTGGAGTATCACAAGTGATTGCTTACAAGCAGTTACAAAACCGCTTGTAAAACCCGGTTGGAACCGCTTGTGATAGCCTATTCCCTAGTAGTGATTGCTTCAAAGGTATCCCTTTTCCTCTTCAATTTTACATAATCTCTATTTAATCTAACAATGTAGGTGTTTCCATGCAGGAATCTCATAACGATGACCCCAGAAAATTTTCAAGGATGTGTTCCTCCAACCATTTGCTGCTTTCCTAGAGTCATCTGCATTACCTGTTTTTCCTTCAGGCTTTTGTACTTGTTTGCGCCATTCACCATTTTGCATACCATTGCTGTTTTTGAAAGTGGATTTTGGCTACATAATACCTCTGATTTATAGGAAGGAGCCTCTGCTGATCAGATGACATTAAATCCGTCCGATCTTCCGTTCTACACAGATTCAGATGCTTAGGATATGGTATGCCATATATTGCTTGCATTAGATGCATCCAGTGCTGATACAGTCAGCAAATAGACCAGCAGAGTTATTTCTGTGTTCCCTGCTTTCTTCACAGTTTTGATTACTAATCATTTTATGGATAACACTGGTACCATTATTTATCTCATCTATTTTACCTCAATGTGTGAAAACACTGTAGTATTGTTTCACCTGATTGTGGGTTTGGCTCCAGCCGTCGTCAAACCTTTTTTTTGGTATTTCTCGATTTGCTCAGACACATATTTTCTCGATTTTCTCACTTGGGGGAATAGCGATCGCGGTCACTCATCTAGTATATATATTACGTGATCGAAACTTTTAATAGCTGGGAGTTAATACTTGCGCTGGAATCCATCTCGAGTGACAGACTCGGAAGCAGTTCCATCTGTTTAGGGCAATCCTAACCTATGGTTTCCATAAGCAGTGTCTAGAGGAGAGAGAAAGCAATAAACCAATGCATAGTTTTCCAACCCATGATTTCTATGAGCAGTGTCTAGAGGAGAGAGAGTAATAAACCAATGCATGCACCACAAACACAGCTTGGTGAGCGCGCAGAAACGTCCAACCCCGATTTTGCTCGTTTCTTGCGTCTTGGTACCCGCGCCGACCCAGTTTCTTGCACGAGACACGGTTTCTTTGTTTTTCTTTCTCTCCCTTCCTTAATTCCTATGCCACATCAGATTTTTGCTTAGTTGGCAGCGTAATTAATTCTATGGACACCACTAAGGTGGAGGGTTGGGACTACCCTTAATCATCATTTCGCTCATAACGCATTGGATTCCATCAAATCGTTACTCTATGTTAGCACTGTAGTTTTCAGTCACTGCAACTGGTGCATGTGAATCACTGTGGTTACCAATAGGATTTAATGAACAGCTCCTACCTGTCGGTCTCATCCAAGGATTACTAGTACTAGATGAAGCGAGCCCAGATATTGTCATGGACGAAGAAATCGCCAACACAGTAGAGATTCCAACAGAGAAAAGAAAATTTTTTAGAATAGGTTAACAAAAAGAAACAAAATTGTCATTATTTTTTAAAATCACAAAAGCTTGATCATGATCCCATTTTTTTTATGGTAGCACAAGCATGCTCTCAGGACCCTTCTAACAAACTTTAAAGAATTCACAAATTTAGTAGCTCAATTAAATCAGTGAACTTCCTTTAAGTGTGTCAGTAGTATTGTCAGAATTTTTAAAAATTATAAAAGTTTGATCGTGATTTAAAATTCCTACGGTCGCATCTCAGGACCCTTCTCAAAAAGTTTCAAGAATTTGCAAATTCAGTAGCTCAATTAAATTAGCGAAGTTGATTTAAATGCATTAGCAGCATTTACAAAATTTTTCAAAAATCGCACAATTTTGATCATGGTCCGAATTTTTTTATGGTATGTTAGGCATGCTTTGAGGACCATTCTAAAAAAGTTTCAAAAATTTACAACATGATTTAATAGTTTAATCAAATCAGCAAAATTTATTATCTCCTCTGTTTTAGAAAATGTACAACAAGATTTAATAGCTCAATCAAATTAGCAAAATTTATTATCTTCTATGTTAGTGAAAAACACTGTAGTAACTACAATATTTAGTGAAACTACAGTGCCTTGCTCCTCCCGAATTCGAAGCCAAGACTTGGCACTCAGGCCGCAAGGGTTTTGCTAGCTGTTCAGAGCGTCGGTTGTGTAGTTTGATGCTGAATAAACTTATGAGGCCACGTACAATGTTACTGTAGAAACCTCAGTGCTAAATGAGATGTCACGGGCGTGCGGCTGATGCACCGTACATCCTCGAGAATATAGAGTTTTATACAATGATATGATTTCTCGCCCTTTCATCAGTGGTGGTACGAAAATGTATCAATTACTACCGGTTGGGAAAAGTTGGAGTATAACAGGCCATTATACGGAGTTGTGACTAAGCGTCTGTTTGGAGGCTTTGAAATTTTTTCACCTGTAATGAAAAAATACCTGTAATTTTTTATTACCCAAAATTACCAGTGAAATAAAAACCCTCATATGTCATCTGTTTGGAGAAGAAGATTAATAAGCTCCCCTTGCCCCTAGTATTCCTGTGAAATCAAATCGCGTGTAATTAACAAGTGCCAATCTAGAACAAAATAAGATGACAATGACTGACAGAACGACAAGCATCCCCCATTAATTCATCAGAATTAGTGCGCCTATTGCATTATGCGTCAAGATTTCAGATCACAACATAAAAAATGCTCAATAACAATCAAGAATGAAGTGAGCAGATGAATAAATCATCGACTTGTTTAGTTACTTACAACAATCAAAAGAAATCAAGAACCAGTTTCTTTCATCGCTAAAAGTCATTGAAAAATAATCAAATCAAAGTGCTCTATCTCACCTCGCCTCCCGTCGTCTCCGCCACCACCCTCGCTGTTGCCGTCGTGGTGCTAAGCCTCCACGGTCTCCACCACGCCCTGTCTCCCCTTTGTCTCCCTCCACAAACAACCTGCCCTCCCGAATGCCCATGCTGCACGGCTCTCTCAGGGTTCTCCCAATCTGTTCCGCAGCCTTAATTTGTTTGGGCCAAAAGGCTTGGTTGTTATTGTTCTGTTGTGAACATTCTAGCATGTGATGCTACACTCCATCGGAGAACTTGACGGTGAGATTGTTCTGTGCAGGAACCTGTGTTACTTCAACTACTCTGCTGGTGATTGTGATGTTTCTCATATGGAGAGTAAGAATTTGGTTGATTACAACATTCTGCCTCGTATTTGGTTCATCAGAGCTCATCTTTTCTTCTTCAATTCTATACAAATTTAAGGAGGGTGGTTACCTGCCTATACCCACTGCAACGGTTCTGGTGGCAATAATGGGCATATGGCACTACGTCCGTGTAAAGAAATATTGGTATGAGCTTGATCACACAGTTACAAATGATGGCATGAAATAATTTATTCAAACGCGTGACGTGAAAAGAACTCTTGGAGTCGGCTTCCCCTATACTAAGGATTCAAATTTCATTTTAAGATGAAATCTTGTCGGTGACTAAAATCCGAAATCTCGGTAAGATCTCAGAATTTTAGGCAAATCTTGGCAAAAATTAAAATCTGGTTTTATTTCTACCGGGAAAAATGAAATTTTGGGAAATTTTGGACGAAATTCCCCAAATCTCAGCAAGATTTGTTGAGATTTTGGTGAAATTGCACCGAGTAAAACATTTCACAAACGATATACAAACATTTTGAAATTGTTTTTGGAGGTTCCTGACACATCAGTGATATTCTCATAAAAATTTCAAATGATTATCAAATATAAGAAATTTTAAAAAATTCAAACATTACCACTGTCCTGATAAAACGACGATCGGCAAATTTGAACCGAATGAAAAATGGAACAAACGAGGTTAGGAAATTTTGAAATTTTTTTGTTCATAGTTATGACATATCACTAATATTCCCACAAAATTTCATGTGATGATCAAACTCCATGAATTTTTTAAAATTCAGATTATGTTGCTGTCTGTTAAAAGCCTTCTTGGCAAATTTGAACAAAATAAAAAATGGTCCAAACCATGTTATAAAATTTTTACAATGTTTTTAGAGTTTTCTGACACATTGGTAATATTTTCATAAAAATTTCAGATAATTATGAAGCCTGTGGAATTTTTAAAATTCAAACATTACTCTTGTCCCGATAAAACACTGACCAGTAATTTTGAACCGAATGAAAAATGGAACAAACCACATTAGAAATATTTTAAATTTTTTTTGCATTATTCTAACATATCACTAATCTTTCCATAAAATTTTTAGATGATGGTGAAGCTCGAGGAATTTTAAAAATTTGGTCAAGGTGATGTCGAATGGAAAATGGTGAAAGCACGTTAGAAAATTTTAAAATTTTGCTTGGATTGTCCTGATTCATTGTTAATCTTGCCATAAAATTTTGGATGATTATCAATCCGTGAAGTTAGAAATTTTGGCAGTATTTCAACTGAAATTCGGATTTTGAGAGTCACAATTGGAAACAATCAATGTATATTAGCATAATAATTAATAGGCATGAAATAAAATTGATACATATGATAATTTATCATATATTTGCATCACAATAAATTCATTGTATATTTGTATCGCATACCTATGAGTAGGATGAAAACAAAACAGTAAACGGCCGGTAAATGGTCATTCCATTTTCGTTTGCACATCTTTTATCGGTAATAGAAACGAAATCGAAAACCCTAGAAACGGATAATGAAAACAAATTTACATAGATACTCAGTTTCATTACATAAGAGATTGTGTGGAATCAGGAGTTATCGATGTGCAGCATGTTCCTACTAAAATTACAACTTGGAAAAATTAATTATCATAATTTTATTTCACACAGCACACAATCAGGAGAAAATTATGATAAAATTATGAGAAATTATGATAAAATTTCGATTTCTCCTGATAGTCACAAGTTGTGTGGAATCAGGAATTATGATAATTAATAAGCATGAAATAAAATTGATAACTCCTGATAGTAAGGTGCTGTGTGTAGCAACTTGTGACTGACATGTGGAGCATCTTCGGCACTAAACTCTGTTTGCTGTTTCCGTATGCATAGCCGGTAGCTGTGATTAGCATCATGAAGGTGAGAGAACTAATGCTCACAGAAATCCTCGAGGATGCGCATGATAACCCTGTCCTCCCTTCTTTGGTGCGCACGGTTTGTAGGCATGCATGAGATTTATACAGCTACATTTCGCTAATTAACACGCCCAGACAATTTCGAACAATCAACAAACTTTCGATTGTTTTTTTTTCGGATTTGCTAATGTACATGCAACTGAAATCTTCTTAAGTTTCAGTCGATTTTCCTCATCCTTGGATCAGCTTGGTGGTCACGAGCTCGTCTTCCACCTTTTGTGTCACTGCTGCTCGCCACCGCTGAGTTAGGGCTTATGTTCATCGGTTAAACAGATACGTTCTCCATATAAGAAGATCAATCAGTAATGCTCGTCCAACAGTTCAGGTTATACATAATTAACAAATAGTAGTGATGAGCTTATGAAACACAACACGTAGCTATATTTGTGTGTGTGTGTGTGTTTTTAAGCACAAAATTCTGATCAAATGCGAATTAATATAATATTACAAACCACATTTTATAATTAAACACAGCGTTCTTATATGACGCCTCACATGAACATTACATAGTTTACAATTAAACAGGGCAAGCATAAACAATCACACAAAACATAGAAAAGCTGATACTCTAATAGCATATGGGAACAAACTTAATTGCACACTAGACAAACGGGTTTAGTTGTCACTGGATAGCTGCCCAAAAAACTGGTCCACAGTCAACCAGGGCAAGTAACCTTTTATTGGAAATACTATATGTATAAGCACACAACCATTGGTAGCACTCGCAAACTATTTCATTTTTTTGGATGGCATGCATGTATGGGGAGGCACGAGATGGGCATAATGAAATCTGTATGGATGAATGGGTGGCACAAGGGTATAATTGGTGACATATATGGTAAGTAATCATGGTAGAATGTTGTTAATAAGTAGCTGTTTAGCACTTTAGATAGTCTGTGGTAGTGAATGATTGATGAAGAGCATGTGCTGACAGACGTCACATACCACTGACGGATGCGTGGATCGATATATTGATCAGCTTCGGTATGATTCATCTGAGATAGCTCTTGATCACGGCACGCTCATCGAAGGAGGCAAACTCCGGGGGAAGCTTGGGGACATAGCTGTTGCGGTGCAAGGGTGAGGCCCAGCGGAGCTTGCGCCACCAGCTCCTCTCCCCGTTCACCTCCACCATCCTCAGCTGATCTTCAAGGCACGGCAGCCGGCGAAGGCTCCAGCACCCCCGGGCGTGGAGCCCCTTCCACATCGGTGCAGCTATAGTAGCATCATCTTCATGGAGGTACTGCAGCTGTGGTAGCTCCTGGAGGCGTATCTGTTGGAGGCATGGGAGATGATACAGATCATGTTGATGACCAAAGCCGTAGAAGATTGCCTTGAGGTTGTAGCAGAACATGATGTCAAGTGTTGTGAGACTTGATAGCCCAGACCCACATGGCATGATTTTCTCCAATCTCGGGCAGTCCTCGAAGTGCAGGTGCTTCAGTGAACTGAAGACACTGGCATGGTCTGCCCAGAAGAAACTAACTAGAGTTTTGAGATTATAAATTTTCACATTCCGTAGGTTGTTCAAGCCTTGTCCTGAGTAGAAAACATATTGCATTTGATGGCACCACCCAAGCTCACATTCTTCCAGCTCATCGAAGCCACTTAGATCAAAAAGTTTAGAAACAGAAGTATCACATGTCATAGATATCGATCTGGTGACTTGTAGAAGTCTGTATAAACCATCAGGACTCCTATTCATGGTTGAGATCTGCACGTGACGCTCTGTTCGGCGAAGGGGAGCTGTCATCAGTAACGCCATAGCAGCCACTTCTGCTTTGTAATTGCTATATACATCCACATAAGTAGATTCCTTTTGTACCGATTTCTGCAGCTTGCTATCTAGCATGCCTTCTTCATCTGGCAACTGCCTGATATTTGTATTGCATGGTGCAACTTGAACGTTGAACGATTGGAAAAACTGTCCATTCCTTACTAACTCCCTAGCATTGTCATTAAAGCTATAGAATAATCGAGAATCATTGATGCACACATGAGCAACTTGATTGGAATAATTACCATTTTCATCCGCACAGTGATCTAAGCAAAAGATATCAGGGAGTCGCTGCAGCTTATGCCAAGGGAATCGCCTCAGAGAAGGAACGCCAATGAGAAGCAATCGCCTAAGCTGGGACAGATTAGGGATGTCGGTAGGGAGCTCCTTGATTGCCGTAGCAGACAGGTCCAGGTCCTCCAAAGCAGCAAGGTCCCTCAAGTCCACAAACTCAAGCTTTCTACATCCGTGCAAGGACAAGCACCTTATGTGAGGTGCAGAGATTAGTGAGAAGGATTTTAGGGTAGGATGCCCATCCAATTTTATCTCTTCCACCACAGTCGACTCCCATCCTTCGATGTGAAGCTCCTCAAGGCAACCATGCGATGCTTCTTCCACAAGTGATTTTGGTAAACCCAACCACTGCATGCCACCTGAAAGGACGACAGTCTTAAGTCTTGCTCCCCCAAACACCTCAGCTTCTCTCAATTCGTTGCACCCGAGGATATGTAGCTCCTTGAGACCTTGGGCTTTAGAAATCGACTTTGGAAGTGAAATCAGCAGCTTGTTGTCAATGAGCTTGAGTGATTGAAGCTGTTTCATTTCTACAAATATTTCATCCGAAAATGATTTTATTTGAGTCCCTGTGATCTCAAGTGTTGTTAGGCTGAGCAGTGCAGCCATGGAAGGAGGCGGTTCCACAAGGTTGGAGCATTTGACCAGGATGAGCACTTCAAGATTTGACATGTCTTGGAAAAAGCTTAGTGGGAAAGTAGTTACTTGTGAATAGGACATGTCCAGGTGTATCAAATTGCTCTTTTGATTGCCCATATCTTGCGACAGATGAGAAAAAGGAACTCCATTCATATCAAGAATTTCAAGCTGGCATAGAGTGGACAGTGATGAATAGGAAATACTATTGGTTGATGGGTCTGTAGTGCTAGTTGTGGAGGAACTGATCAATAGAGTTTTGAGATCATGACAACCTCTGAGTGAAAGCAACCGAAGGTTTATTAGATTACCGACGGAAGGAGGGAGTGATTTCAGTGGAGTATAGGAGAGATCAAGGACACGAAGGAAACAGAGGTTGGGCAAGAAACTATCGAGTTGGGAAAATGAGAACAACTGTTGCGAGCAACCTCTCAGAATAAGTGCGGTTGGGCCATTGGTCTTCTCGCTCAACCTTAGTCGGCTTATATGCCATCCCTGGTCATCCATGAACGAGATCCATTGTAGCTTCTCCATGTACTCCTTACCATTAAGAAGTGTGTTTACTGTGAGGCGCACTCCAATGAGACCATGGTATGTCAAAATTGTGCGGCAGTTTCAGTAGCCGCATCAGCTTCAGTTGCTGGGGAAAAGGGTAGCTGCAGCAAACAATACTCCCGGAATGCTTGGAGGATGACATTTCCAACTTGATGTATATCATCGTACTTGTTGTGGTAGCTGCCGGCCTCCTCCTCTGTACTTTATTGGGCTCTTGGTTTAATTGCAGTAAGGATGCCTTGGGCTGCCCATTGACGGATTAGCTCATCCGAAGTAATGGACGGTGCATTATTATTACTCTGGCGATCTCCATCGTTGTGAAAAATATCTCCCTGATGTGGCGGTGGATGTTGGGGAACGAGGAGTAGCATGGCGTAGTGAAAACACCCAAGGGCCACGCGGTGCCAATACCGCTCGTCTTGTTGGCAAATCATGCCGGAGATGAACTTGGCCGATTGGTGTAGTGCGGAGAGGATAAGCACCAGGATATCATCTTCATCTTCGCTGGAGAATTGGAGGACTATGTGATCTCGCGACTTGCTCCTGTCGCAGACTTCTCGGGAGGCGGTGGAAATCAGCCATATCTGTAATTATAAAGATAATAAGAGGATTGATTTCGGCTCCATAACCATATCTGTAATTATAAAGATAATAAGAGGATTGATTTTGACAAAGAAAATAGCCGAGAATGTCCGAGGTTATAATGTACATCGGAAGAATAAGGTTGTTCATCATGGAACCACTGATCTGCTACAACCGCTTTTGAACCCTAGGCAGGAATTAAGGTGAGACCAGAACAAGTCAACTCAGCCAGAAGATAGAAAGATTCAACAATGTCAAAGAGAGGAATAATAGATGCCAACTCCTCAAGGGCTTTCGAGATGAACAAGACGATTCCAGCACTATAACTATATATGTGATAACAAAAATATGAGAGGATTGATTTTGACAAAGAAAGCAGCCAAGGACGTCCTAGGCTGTGAAGTCCGTCGGAAGGATAAGACAGACCATCAAAGGATCATTGGTTCACTACAGCCACACCCGACCCCAAACAATAAATGAGACGAGATCAGGATGGACTTATTCATGAGAATGCCCGAAAACTCAATCGAGATGCGATGATACTTAAGCAATGATTAACCGATTGACTAGGGATGGCCCACCCCAACCCTAGCAAGCAGATTTTCGACAAGGACAAACTGACAGAGCTATACTTAACACAAACAATAAGGCTACACGGAATCCGAAAGGAAATTTGTAATAGACCAAGGAACCCAGATTCCCGCCCACGTCCTGAAAGTATCTACATGAAATAATAAAGGCAGATATGATGATTAAGTACCGTCGGAGGACTGATGGACGAATGAAAAAGGAGTTAATCAGACCATGGAAGACATGCTAAAGACAATTGCTTGACCTACAGAGCCTCTTGAACCGCATACCTACCACTCGCCGAACTCTTCTACAGAAAATGCTAGCAGCCGTTAAAGGATGTCGCTTCGGAGCCCTTTGACGGGAAGTAGGGAACCCCACAAAGATATGACAGAGGTCAGAAAAGGACGACTCTTTGGGCCACAGATTGTCCATAATAAGGAAGCCCATGAGAAAATCGCAGAGAGAGAAAGGTATACATATAAATGTATGTGTATATATATATGAGTTACCTAAGAGGAATAAAAGAGTTATAAGGCCAACGAATAAAAGAATATCGGTTCATAAGTCAAAGCTTTGGTCTACTTAAGAGTGGGGCACGGATTCCAGATTTAAGGAAAGACTTATACCCAAGTATGTTGGCCCATGTCGATTTACAAGCAGAAGCGTAAAAGGTGGCCTACAAGTTACAGTTGAGTCCGGGATTATCTCAATGCGTCCCCCGGATCTCAGCTAAGTGCCCCAATGACCGGCAGATAAAATAATGTCAAAAGGAAATGGAGCTACAAGTTGGCTCGACCCATCGCAGAAAGCTGGTTCAGATTTGCAGAGACAAATTGAAAGAGGCTCTAGAGCAGAAATGCCAGAGTGGATCAAGCTCAGAATAAGAATCACATCGGAAGGAACCATCTGGATACGGAATCGGAACTGCAGCAGTATTTTCCCCAACTTGTTTTTCCCTAAGGAGTAAATCTCGGGGACAAGATTTATTTTAAGGGGGGTAGGTTGAAACACCCCAAAGATTTCAAAAATGGGTTTACTTATTTTATTTGGATTTTTTTTGTTTTGATCAGAATTTATTTCGGATTATCTTGGATTTATTTGATACCCTTCCGTTTTGGGCCATGCTTCAAATTCCCGTTTTCCTTTTTGAGCCACCGCCTTTTTTTTCCCTCAGCCGATCGGCTTCGGCCCAAATTTTCCTCAGCCCGTTTCCACGCGCCTTCGCACGGAACGCAGTCGGCACAGGAGCATCTTCTCCGTTCAGCAAAAGCTATGCCTCGCCCGGTCATTTCTTTTCTCCGCCACGCAATCGCTTCGCCCGCTCGACCCAAGCCTCCGCGCGCGTGTTCGCCAGCCTGGCCCGCGTCGAAGCTTGTCTTCTTCCCCGAAACGGCAGCCCTGTTCCCCGCCCGTTGTCCCGTCGTCGCGCCCCATTTTCGGCAATCTGTGCGCCCGTTCCATCGCCTTTGCTCCTCCATTAAGTCGCTGTCTGGCGCCTAAACATCTCTCCGCGCGCGCCCGTCAACTCTGTGCACTGCCTCGAGCCCTTCCTTGCCACGCTGCGTCGCCGAAGCCATCACGGCGAGCTCGTCGTTTTCTCCTCCTTTTCCGACTATAAAAAGCCCCCTCCGAACTCTCTCTGTTGCTTCGCACTCCCCATGGTAAGATCTTCATTTCCCTCACTTCTTTCATTACCCGAGCCGTCGTTTCGCTATTTCGCCGTTCATCTTCCTCAGCTCCGGCGGTTTCTCGCCACGCCACCGCCCGCTCGGGCTTCGCCCTCATCCTCCCGCTGACTTGCGGCCCCCACCGAACAGCACCACCCTTGTGTCGCTGCGACTCGGGCCCGCTCGCCAGCCACCATCTCCCTCGGGCCCGCACGTCAGTTGCGCTTTGCCAGCGCCGCGCGCCTGGGCTCGCTTCGCGCGCGTGGTCCGCAGGCCAAATCCCTGTGCGGCCATTGCAACAGTATCCCTTTTCATTTCTTTTTCTTTTTGGGTTTTGTTGATTTGTTTAAAAACCCGAAAAATCATTTAAAATTCCAGGAAAATTCCCAAAAATCCGAAAATACCAAAAATACATATTCTTGACCGTTTCGAGCCGCTGAGTCCAAAAATGATCTTCGTTTCGCCAAACCAAGTCCAAAATATTCCCAAAATGCCCCTGAACCCTAATCCGGCCATTTTCTCTCTCATTTTCTTTTCCGTTTCTTTTTCGTTATTTTGTTTTATTCGTTTATTTGTTGTTTGCGTTTCTTCATGCTAGATTCGACGTCAGAGCAACCGTCGGCATGAATCTCAGAGCAGGGGCAGGCATTGGAAGCTATACTTGGAGCCGGAGCCGTTCAAGGCCAGACACGACACCGACCAACTCTTTTTAGGGAAACCCTCAGACACGCAAGGCAAGCCACACTCCTTGAACATGTTGAACCCAGTTCCGTTACAATTATATGTACATATTTCTATATTGCATTATTTTGGTATTTTAGAAAACTAGAAAATGTGGTAGTTTCGAATGACGTGCTTAGATAATACCCAATGTTAAACCCGTTGTTATGCCCTAATTCCCTTTTAACCCTAGGTTATAAAATATCGAACCACCGTAGAATAGCAATAATTATAATCTCACCCTTAGTTGAATTAGCTTAAAAATCTTCGAGGGATGGCTCGGGTGATTTTCCAAAAAAAATTGCTACGGTTCGGGGCCCCTAATTGGGCGGACCACGAAAGGTGGATACCGGCCCAATCCCCAACCAATGACGAGGCCAGGTTGTGGTGTGGCGGTGGTACCGATGGTACCAAAGGGTTGTGGTATGTCATTCGGCCGAGTCTTTGGCATTTAAGGACCGATGTCTTGGGCAAAGTAAATAACTTCAGATCCCGCTCAACCACAAGTTGGGCGGCCAATCCGTTGACTTGGCCCAACAAAGCTCAAGACATTGTACTCCTTTTGAATACCCACAGGAGGAAGCTCCCGATTCTGGATAGAGAATGGGCCGTTAAGCGACCGGGGTGGAACAGGTATGGTGCGGCCATCGGTTCTCACAACAGTAGGTATCCACCGTGACCAGGCCGCTAATCCCGCACTGGCCCGTGGGATCCTGGGGTACGGATGGGTCCAATTTAGCCTCTCGGGTAGGAGCTAAAGAGGAAGTCCAACGAAATGCTATGATTATCCGGCCTACCGCATGCATTTAAGTTGCATGTTGTTCGCAAGGTGGCACTAACGGTAGATGATATCTTGTGGGTAAAGCCGAGCACCTCTGCAGAGTGATATCAATGGTATTCGAATACGCCATGCTTAGGTTAATGAAGTGAGTTAATTTAGGTGATTCTCGTGAATCGCTGCCCCCGTAGCTTTCTTAATTAAAATATGACGATGACGTGAACTTTGCAAAAGAACCCCCCATGTTTATCTGCTAATTATGATTTGTGTTTCAAATGTAAAATAAAACTAATACTTGCAACTTGCATCCACAATACTTGAAACTCAGACCGCCTTTGTTTACCATTGCATGTAATATTGAATTTCCGTGTGGTTTGTTGAGTACGGTTGTGTACTCACCCTTGCTCCTAAATCCCCCTAGATTTCCAAGAAGGCGATGACTCCCAGTGCGAGATTTCGATGTTATTTGGTTTTGAAGGCCTTGATCTATCTGCGCCGAGTCTTTCTGTGGTTATTTTGGTAATGTATCCGTGCCACCGCACCTTTTGTAAAACTCGCCGTTAGGCCTTAAATTATCTAGAAAATATTCGCATTTGTTTTATGTTTGGCAATGTACACTTGGTTACCTCATGACTAAATTCTCGGTAGTCAGGATGGTATTTATCGCACCCCCTAAAAAGGGCGGTCCGTACCAAGTGGTATCAGAGCCTGACTTGACCAGTAGATCAAGACCTTAAGGTGGTTTAGGAATTGTTTTTCAAAAAGGTTATTTAAACTTAAACAAACTGATTTCGAAAATATATAAGCATATTTGCTATCCTGTCCTTTTACTCACCTCTTCTGCCTTACCTAAACCTCTGTTTCCAAAAAAGTGATTTGAGTTTCTCCTATCCTCAACTGACTGCAAAACTTCCGTATTTGTAGATGACGTATAGTTTTCTCTCATCCCTAGAAATTCTCAGTAGTCGCTTTTAGGTGGTGGACCTGACCCAGCTCGACGACGGCCAAGAAATTCCGGCGTAGTGGACCGCTAGATTTAGATCGCTCCATTTCTGCGATAAGTCTTCTGGTAGTGTAACATGGGTCATACTGGACCTTAAGACGGTGCTGAGTATGACTCCATAAATATATGAAAAACTATGTCCTCTGATCTCTGATATTTTGGCTTTAAATATCCGTAAAACTCTACCCAACTCAAAAGACTCTCCTCCTCGTCTAAGACCCTCACCTATTCATTCTGCTCTTACCACAAACTCTAAATCTTACTTACCTCCTGCTTGCCCAAAACCTGCTGCAGAACCGAGTAAGAATCAGCGAAAGCAAAATGGTTGGATCGACCCACAACATAAGCGAGGACGCAGAATCTACGGAAAACCCAACCAATCTGGTCCAGGTATTGGCCATGATGGAAAGGAATAGGCATCAGGCAGATATGCGTCATGCACAGCTAATGGAAGGAATCTCAGAACAGCTAACCACAATATCCCAAGTGTACTCCCGAGGACAGTTCTATGGACAGTATGGAACCGCTAGAGGATCAGGATGGTCTGATTTCCAGAAAACAAAACCACCCGTCTTTTCAGATTCGGCAGACCCACTTGCAGCAAACGATTGGATCAGAAACATTCAAGGGAGACTCGACACGCGTCCGAAGGTTTCGAAAGTGAGCGAGTGTTATCGCCTCGCACGATTACATAAGGACGGTAGTCACCGGTGGATGGACTTCAAGCACAAAAATCCGGACAAGAGACTACATGGTCAGAATTTGAGAAAGCATTCAGAAAAGCCCACATCCCTGAAGGCTTAATGGCAGCTAAAAGAAGAGAATTTTTGACTCTCCACCAAGGTGAGAAAACAGTTTTGGAATACCTTCGCCAATTTAGCCAGCTAGCCCGATATGCCCCGGAAGAAGTGGATACCGAAGCCAAGAAGGCAGAAAGATTCTCTGAAGGCCTACAGAAAATTTGAAGTTCCACATCACAGCACTTGACTTTCAAGACTTATCAACAATTGTCAACAAATTGATAATGACCGAGGAAACCCGGTATAACTCAGAAGATGTTCGGAAAAGGAAGGCCCAACAAACAAGGATATTGAACCCAAAACCGCTAAGAATACTAATGCCAGAGTCTACCTCCAATTTCCCCGTCAAAAGACAGGCTGTAGGAGAACAGGAGCCGGTACCTGCTAAGTCTCATCCAAAGAAAGGGAAGTGCTTCATTTGCAAAGGGGAGCATTATGCGAAGGATTGCCCTCACAAGACCGTTGACTGTTTTCACTGCGGATAGGCGGGACATTTCCGACGTTACTGCCCTTGGAGGCATTTACCATCCCGTATGGCCAAGGCTCAGACATCCAACTGTATCCCGACAGACCGACAGATTGTGCCATATCAGCCGCCAGGACAGCAGTAAGAGTTGCGACAAGGAAGGGCACTATTCAAGACCGAACCCAATCCTAATGCCCCGACGAACTTGACAAACCACGTGTCCGCCGAAGAAGCTGCAGAGACCGTAGACGGCGTCATCGGTAAGTTCTAAGCGCAGTCGTAGCCAGTGTAAATCTTTTAGCCGGATGTCCCCTGCTTTTGTTTTGTTGGATTTTGTAAGGAATGGTTTGATACCCCTGCTATTGCCCACCTCCTTTGTGTCTCGAAACCTCTGGAGACTTTGTTAAGTAACTCTGTACAAGTGTAAGGATCTGTAATTGACCCTTCAAGAAATTAAGGTCAAAACCAGTTTGCTGATGCTAAAAATAATGAAAGGACTGGATGTCATGCCAACATAAGGCAATATTGGGTTGTCGAAAGAATCACCCTTGTATGAGACCAAGAATAACATGTAGCTGTGCAGACAGACCCGAGTAAGTGAAAAGTAAACGCAATGGCACTCTCACGACAGAAAGCCAGAACGCCACTCGGTCAGAAATACCCAGCTGAATGGACGTGAAGAATAACCAGACCTACAGTGGGAAAACAGTCAGAAAATGGAACAATTTAAACTACAAATGATGACAGGAGAAGTTCATACATTGTGATAAAAACCCAACCAGATCGGTTAGACCAGGACGAGACAACTCAGCAGGAAAATACTAAAATCCGACAGTATAGGAAAGAAATGACAGAGACTAAACTCACCAGAGGCATCACAGGAGGAACAAAATCTATTTCGGCTCCATAACCATATCTGTAATTATAAAGATAATAAGAGGATTGATTTTGACAAAGAAAATAGCCGAGAATGTCCGAGGTTATAATGTACGTCGGAAGAATAAGGTTGTTCATCATGGAACCACTGATCTGCTACAACCGTTTCCGAACCCCAGGCAGGAATTAAGGTTAGACCAGGACAAGTCAACTCAGCCAGAAGATAGAAAGATTCAACAATGTCAAAGAGAGGAATAATAGATGCCAACTCCTCAAGGGCTTTCGAGATGAACAAGACGTATTCCAGCACTCTAACTATATATGTGATAACAAAAATATGAGAGGATTGATTTTGACAAAGAAAGCAGCCAAGGACGTCCTAGGCTGTGAAGTCCGTCGGAAGGATAAGACAGACCATCAAAGGATCGTTGGTTCACTACAGCCACACCCGACCCCAAACAATAAATGAGACGAGATCAGGATGGACTTATTCATGAGAATGCCCGAAAACTCAATTGAGATGCGATGATACTTAAGCAATGATTAACCGATTGACTAGGGATGGCCCACCCCAACCCTAGCAAGCAGATTTTCGACAAGGACAAACTGACAGAGCTATACTTGATACAAACAATAAGGCTACACGGAATCCGAAAGGAAATTTGTAATAGACCAAGGAACCCAGATTCCCATCCACGTCCTGAAAGTATCTACATGAAATGGTAGTGATGAGCTTTATGAGACACAACACGTAGCTATATATGTGTGTGTTTTTAAGCACAAAATTCTGGTCAAATGCCAATTAACATTACAAACCACATTTTATAATTAAACACTGTGTTCTTATATCACGCCTCGCACAAAAATTATATAGTTTACAATTAAACAGGGCAAACATAAACAATCACACAAAACATAGAAAAGCTGCCACTCCAATAGTATTTGGGAACAAGCTTAATTGCACACTAGACAAACGGGTTTAGTTGTCACTGGATAGCTGCCCAAAAACTGGTCCACAATCAACCAGGGCAAGTAACCTTTTATTTAGAAATACTGTATGTGTAAGCACACAACCATTGGTAGCACTCACAAAACTATTTCATTTTTTTGGATGGCATACATGTATGGAGAGGCACGAGATGGGCTTTATGAAATCTGTATGCATGAATGGGTGGCAAAAGGGTATAATAGGTGACATATATGGTAAGTATGCATGGTTGAATGTTGATAATGGTAGTGAATGATCGATGAACAGAGCATGTGCTGACAGAAGTCACATACCACTGAAGGATGCATGGATCGATATATTGATCAACTTCAGTATGATTCATCTGAGATAGCTCTTGATCACGGCGTGCTCATCGAAGGAGGCAAACTCCAGGGGAAGCTTGGGGACATAGTTATTGCGGTGCAAGGGTGAGGCCCAGCGGAGCTTGCGCCACCATCTCCTCTCCCCATTCACCTCCACCATCCTCGGTTGATCTTCAAGGCTCGGCAGCTGGCGGAGGCTCCAGCACCCCCGGACATGGAGCTCCTTCCACATCGGCGCACCTATAGTAACATCGACTTTGCAAAGGTGCTGCAGCTGTGGTACCTCCTGCAGGCGTATCCTTTGGAGGCGTGGGAGCTGATACAGATCAGGTCGATGACCAGGCCGGCCGTAGAAGAATGTCTCGAGGTTGTGGCAGAATAGGATGTCAAGTGTTGCTAGACTTGGTAGCTCAAACCCCCATGGTATGATGACCTTCAATCTTGGGCAGTCCTCGAAGTGCAGGTGCTTTAGTGAACTGAAGACAGAAGCTTCGGAGAAAACACCTAGAGTTTTGAGATTACAGATTTTCACATTTCGTAGGTTTTCCAAGCGTTCTCCATGTCTGAAAACTTGATCCATTTGATGGCACCACCGAAGCTCACATTCTTCCAGCTCGTCGAAGCCACTCAGATCAGAAAGGTCCAAAACAGAAGTATCACATGTCACAGATATTGACCTGGTGACTTGTAGAAGACTGTATAAACCATCAGGACGCCTATTCATGGTTGAGATCTCCACATGACGCTCTGTTCGGCGAAGAGGAGCTGTCATCGGTGACACCATAGCAGCCACTTTTGCCTTGTAGCTGCTGTATATATCCATATAAGTAGATTCCCTTTCTACCAATTCCTGTAGCTTGCTATCTAGCATGCCTTCTTCATCTGGTAACTGCTTGACATTTGTATTGCACGGCGCAACTTGAACGTAGAACGATTGGAAAAACCGTCCAGTCCGTACTAAATCCCTAGCATTGTCATTGAAGCTATGGAATAATCGGGAATCAGTGATGCACACATGAGCAACTTGATTAGAATAATTACCATTTCCATATGCACAGTGATCCAAGCAAAACACATCTGGGAGTCGCTGCAGCTTATGCCAAGGGAATCGCCTCAGAGAAGGAACACCCATGAGAAGCAATTGCCTAAGCTGGGGTAGATTAGGGATGTCGGCAGGGAGCTCCTTGATAGCCGTAGCAGATAGGTCCAGGTCCTTCAAAGCACCTAGGTCCCTCAAGTCCACAGACTCGAGCTTTCTACATCCGTGTAAGGACAAGCGCCTCACGTGTGGTGCACATATTAGTGAGAAGGATTTAAGGGTAGGATGCCCATCCAATTTTATCTCTTCCACCACTGTTGACTCCCATCCTTCGATGTGAAGCTCCTCAAGGCAACCATGCGATGCTTCTTCCATAAGTGATGTTGGTAAACCCAACCACTGCATGCCACCCGAGAGGATGACAGTCTTAAGTCTTGCTCCCCCAAACACCTCAGCTTCTCTCAATTCATTGCACCCGAGGATATGTAGCTCCTTGAGACCTTGGGCTTCAGAAATCGACTTTGGAAGTGAAATCAGTAGCTTGTTGTCAATGAGCATGAGTGATTGAAGCTGTTTCATTTCTACAAATATTTCATCCAAAAATGATTTTATTTGAGTCCCTGTGACCTCAAGTGTTGTTAGGTTGAGCAGTGCAGCCATGGAAGGGGGCAGTTCCACAAGGTTGGGGCATTTGACTAGGATGAGCACTTCAAGATTTGACATGTCTTGGAAAAAGCTTAGTGGGAAATTAGTTACTTGTGAATAGGACATGTCCAGGTGTATCAAATTGCTCTTTTGATTGCCCATATCTTGCGACAGATGAGAAAAAGGAACTCCATTCATATCAAGAATTTCAAGCTGGCATAGAGTGGACAATGGTGAAAAGGAACTACTATTGGTAGCTAGAGTTTGGAGATCATGGCAGCCTCTGAGTGAAAGCAACCGAAGGTTTATTAGATTACCGACTGAAGGAGGGAGCGATTTTAGTGGAGTATAGGAGAGATCAAGAACACGAAGGAAACAGAGTTTGGGCAAGAAATTATCGAGTTGGGAAAATAAGAACAACTGTTGTGAGCAACCTCTCAGAATAAGTGCGGTTGGGCCATTTGTCTCCTCGCTGAACCTTAGTCGGCTTACATGCCATCCTTGGTCATCCATGAACGAGATCCATTGCAGCTGCTCGATGGACTCCTTGCCATCAAGAAGTGTGTTTACTGTGAAG
Source organism: Guadua angustifolia (assembly GCA_036346375.1). Taxonomy (NCBI): domain Eukaryota; kingdom Viridiplantae; phylum Streptophyta; class Magnoliopsida; order Poales; family Poaceae; genus Guadua; species Guadua angustifolia. The sequence goes on from JAYEVE010000942.1 coordinate 62,308, forward strand.
GGCTCTCCAATGAGACCATGGTATGTCAAAAATTGTGCGGCAGTTTCAGTAGCTGCATCAGCTTTAGCTGCTGGGGAAAAGGGTAGCTGTAGCAAACAATACTCCCGGAATGCTTGGAGGATGACATTTCCAACTTGATGTATATCATCGTACTTGTTGTGGTAGCTGCCGGCCTCCTCCTCTGTACTTTCTTGGGCTCTTGGTTTAATTGCAGTAAGGATGCCTTGGGCTGCCCATTGACGGATTAGCTCATCCGAAGTAATGGACGGTGCATTATTATTACTCTGGCGGTCTCCATCGCTGTGAATAATATCTCCCTGCTGTGGCGGTGGATGTTGGGGAAGGAGGAGTAGCATGGCGTAGTGAAAACACCCAAGGGCCACGCGGTGCCAATACCGCTCGTCTTGTTGGCAAATCATGCCGGAGATGAACTTGGCGGATTGGTGCAGTGCGGAGAGGATAAGCAACAGGATCTCATCTTCATCTTCGCTGGAGAATTGGAGGACTATGTGATCTTCCGATTTGCTCCTGTCGCAGACTTCTCGGGAGGCGGTGGAAATCAGCCAATTAGAACCTTTCCACGAATGATGAGGAAGCCCAACCTTCACTGGGAAAGTAATGGGCTCGATAGGCTCGTAGAGGTTGTCAACCACCAGCAGGTACCTCTTGTTGATCAGCTGCGTGAAGATCTGAGGAACTATTGTGTACTGCATGTGCTGCATCAAATTCAAGCCTGTAATGAGATCCTCCGTCTTGTAGGTGTAGTACCGTAGCTCCTCGTCGGATTTCTTGAGCTGCTTGTATTCTTGGTCAAGCAGGCCGAGCTCCTCTGCCACCGCAGCGGCCAGCTCGTACTCGATCATCCTCATGGGGAGGTCATCCTCAGCTCCTCGGGCGGCTTCTTCTTCCTTCCTCAGCTCCACCTTTATTACGGGATCGAATTGGGGGAAATAGGGCGACATGATCTTCATCTCCATGCCGATGCTTGAAATGGCCTGTCTGAAGGAAGCCGCCGGCCCCACCCCGACATTCCAACCCACAGAAGGCCCGGAGACCTTATATTCCAGTCTAACATATGCGTCCGTGTCTTGGTATTCTTGCAACCTGGCCACAGAAGAGAAGAGAAGAGAAGAGAAGAAAAAAAGCAGTTAAGAAGACAGATCAACGGCAGCTGCCCGAGGGTACGATTAACGCCAGCCCGCCCGGTGCGTCATGCATGCGCTCGTTGGTTTAATCATGAACGCAGCAGCTTAACCAAGTATCACATTAATCTATTGATTAGTCTTAACTGGTTATGAACGATTAACTGCCTTAACTATTGTAATTACTCATCATACTCCTCAAATTAACATTCCAACGTACATGCCCATTCTGGTACACTTTCAGCCCCAGCTGACCATGTGCACCCGTGTGCCTGAAATTAAACATATGCAGATTACGTGATCGAAACTGTTAACAGGCGGCTGGTGTTGGCTCGTTCGTGCATGAAAACCCGAGGAGCTTGTCTAGTTTCAACCATGCTCTGCTATTTAATTTGTCAACAAAGAAGGAAAAAATTAAGAAACTAGGATAAAATAGGAGCAACGGTGGATTAATATTACTGAAGTCCAGAACATGTGAGATGATACACGAAAGGACAACTATTGCGTAATTTGTCTCATACGTTTTACTACTACTTGAACTTTTTAGGGCCCATTTGCGGTTGATGGACTGTGGAATCTACTTAATTAGTTATATGTATTATGCTAATATTATCATCTGTGCTTTGTTGCAGATTTTTTTGGCTGATGATTTTTAAAAAGCCACTGTAATGCCAAACGATGCCTTTTTCAACTATGCTCGCAATCTAAAATCACTATTTTAAAAAAGGAACTCCCAAACTTCAATACCCCCTTGAAAAATACAACACTAAAAACAAAGCAACCCATTAGAAAAAAAAACTATCTCACCAAGAAATTGGAACACATCATAGCATAAAAAAAATGCAAGGTCCTCCCATTTGCAATGGCCGGTAGGGGGAACCGTGGTTTCTCATGGTGTTGTAAAAATAAAGTGGTACATAAGCCATATTATTCAACAGCAAAAATGCAAAATTGCATGAATATATGGGTATATACACTATCTTAACCCTCAAAAGTGCCTCAAAATTCATGCAAAAAAATTATTCAATAATTAGAAGATGGGATGATGGTTTGAATTTTTAAAATGTTTGCCTCAATCTCGAGATACATTTTATGGTGGTGGTAGTACACATACCCACATGTACATATGAAAAAACAATATTCTATGATCAAGAGCTATGATTCCAAAAGTTATGGTTTTCAGACTATGGTTTTAAAAAACTATGACATCCAAACAAATCCTAAATGTTATTGATAGGTCTACTCGAAATAACTATTTAAAATTAGTCAGTAAAAGTAATCTATGTTAAGATGCTGTAGAAAATAATAGATGGATAACCTAAAATTAAGGAACCGATAATTAAGGTAATTTGTCTATTTAAAAAGGTTTGTAAATGAGGAGGTTAATAATCATACCAAAAGTTAATATCTTGTAGATTAACACGAAATTTGTCCAACGAAGATGATGATGTTGCCATGACTTTTGTTTGGTACTGGATCAAGATTCTTAATTTACACAGTACCTGTAAGCACAATAGGTGATTTTAATTAGTTGTAAACAAGGAATCACATCACCATTAGCGTAAAAGGGAAATAATTTTTTCTAGAATACATATTTTGTATAATTTTTTCTCAATGTTTAAAAAATGATTATCACGATGACGAGGTAAAAAAAATCATGAATAGCAAGAACTATTGCAAGGCTATCCTACCTAGTTGTTTTATCTAAAAATTTTAGTTATATTTATGTTAGTGCTATATAAGATACTATGTAAATAAAAAAAGACTAAGCACTGTTCAAGAAAAAAATATAAAATTATAGTACCTTCTAACTTGTTTGAGAAAAAAATCAAAATTATAAATTGCAAAGAGAAGCTCTGGCCTGTTTTGGTGAAAATCTCTCTGTTTAATGCTTGTGATTCTTAGCTGGCTTAAGGATTCCTGTGGAAAATTTGGTGTTCGGTATGGGAATGGGATTTTTTGTGTTCTTGATTTATGTTTGTTCGCACAAAATCTAGCAACGACAAGTCATGATGGGCCATGGCGATTGGGGCCATGTGACACATCCCAAAATTTCGAATTTGTTTATAATCATGTCTAAAAACATCATTATGCAATTTTGTTCATTTTCAAAAAAAATTGCATATAATAAAGGTTTTTCCCAATTTTTAGTATCTAAAAATGAAATTTGTAAATAAATAAAACTCAATAAAAATCTTGAAATAATTTATGTGAGTTCTAAATAATCTAAAGTGCCTTCCAAAATTTTTCAAAACTTAGTCTGATAATATTTTGGGCTCAAATGCATTTTTTGGAATTTTAAACCAATTGAAAAGAAAATTGAGCTTCTAAGTAGTTTTCTCTCGTTGAGCTTCGATCATGAGCATGGTAATTTTCAGCATCCCCTTGTCTCTATAACCTCGTCATGCACTCTATCTCAGATTGTTCGCACCGTGGAGAGCTAACACTATGGAACCTATCACTGTTGTCTCTGTTCACCATTATCATCCCGCTGCACCTAACCTCCACCATAGCTAACCTCATACCGTTGTTTAATTAACCAAGATTTTAATTAAAATTGTTTCTAAAAATTTGTTTCACTGACATATAGGACTCACCGTGCATTAGATGCATTCATAAACTCGGTTCAGTTTTTGGGATTTTCTTTTATTGGCAAAACTTATGAATGCTCGTTCTCCCTCATACCAACCCCAATTTTAGCGATTTTTGTCTCTAAGTTTTTCTAAAATCATTAAATTTCTTTCTATACAAAATTAGTTTATGTTTGAATTCATTTGGTTTTTATTTGTATTCCTTGGCTTTTCTCATTTAGGTACCAACATACTAGAATCATATGAAGTTGATCTATAGCAGGAGCAAGTGTGCAATGAGCAAGAAAATCACTCTCCTTTGATCATATTTAGCTTATATTTCAAATGTTATGCATGTTTTTTGCTCAAAATTTTATGCATGCTTATTTCGGTTTAATGAATATTTTTATTTTTAGAAGTTAGCTATCACCAATTATTGCAGTAATCCTACCTTGAAAATTGTTGATGTCCTTATTGTTCCACCCTAGGAATATTATCCACTATTGTTAGAATAAGCATATGTGTCACATGCTTAGCCATGCTTAGTTCAATATTGGTAAAAGTGGTAGAAAAATAGGTATAACTCAATTTTGGACACTTTGAGAAATATTTTAGGTTAGTTTGGATAGAGGAGTTATGTCTGCTAATTTGGTTAAAAATATGAAAATAAAAATTATTAGACTTGAAGCGAGTGGTATGTTAAGATTGGTGTCATTTGCACGAGAACTTGCTTTGTGGTTGTCTCTCTTGGGTCATTAAGGACCAAACTCTAGTGTCGCTGATACAAGCATTTTCCAAACTACCATAAGAATAATGTGGAATGGACTTAGTCAACTAATTTGCAATGCTTCAACTTTGGTTTCATCATACGGTTGAATGTAGGTGTCAATGAGATGGTATATTCTCAACCATCGCAATAAGGGGTTTTTGACTGGGTGGTTTAGCCCTTTGACAATCAATCCATAGTGGGCAAAATCGGGTTGGGATAGTATATTGTTAAGGCCTTGTGATAGTCGCTCAATTGCATACAGTTTTGTCACGAACCATGGTAGACCGTGGTGACCTGACTATATCTTGGTGCATATAGGTTGCATGTTGCATAGCTATGATTGATGTGGGTCAATTTGAGAAAAACTTATGACTAGAAATGGTTGCTTGGTCCATTGTTGTATTGGTGGGTTGGAGTCAACTGTTGTCAATGGATGGTGGACTGGAGCTTGGTTAGAAGAGCCAAGGTTCAGAATGATCAAGGAAGCTACGTGAGATGATTGGACTCAACCAAAGCACAAGATGGACAAGGACCTTGGAAGGTACAAATGATGATGGACATGTGGTGCACCAAGTGACTTGGCTTGTGTGCAAGTGAGGATGGTTCGACAGCACGTGAGAAGTTTGGCGAGGAGTCATTGGGCCACATGGAATGTGATGCTTTGAGGTGAAGGAAATAAGGGAGAAGTTGGTTGAGGGGTAGATTGGTGAACTGAAATTGCTAAATGTTTGATGAATTTTTGTACACAAAATTCATTAAATAAAATAAAGAGGTAGTGGCCAACATGTCAGTAAAAATTAGTGATATGTGGCCTACATAATTCCATAAAGGAGTGACTACGTGTCCGTGTGTCATCAAATTTTTTCTGCGTGTAACCTATCCAATATTAGACTCATTTGGAAGGTTTTTTGTAACAAACAAAGAGGTTCAAACGGATCGCAAATTTGGCGCTTGGTTTAAACGTTATGATATTCAGAAGATTGCAATCATTCAAGTACAAAAGAAAAAGAAGCTGATTTGATTGTCACGTCGGCACTTGTTGTATCATGTGGGGAGATATGGATGGAGATTAGGTGCAGTCCCATGGGTATTGTAACTTAAGTAGTCCTCGCGGGACTGTCTGATCCAAAATCAGCGGGCTAGATCTCTGCGAATTACTGTGTATGAACACTATGCTGAATTTTCACTATAGCAGATACCGGATGGTTAGCTGATCTCCGTCCGGTGAGATATGCATGCACGCAACAGCTAGTAGTACTCATCTAGTAGACGAATGCATGCATGCAGCCGTGGCTCTAGATTCACATAGTAGCGGACTAGATCAATGCCTGTGCGTTACTACGAAAAATAAAATTGGTAACGAAATATAAAGGTCAAGCAATAAAAGAAAATTGTGCTACAAGATCAAACATCTATTTCTCCCAATTACAAAAGTTTTTTATGATTTCTTCTCCGGTACGAATTAAAACCAAATATATTGTACGTAGCAATATATATTACCAATCTCCAAAATCAATCAATCATTTTTATCCTTTTTTGCAATTTATATTACCAGCTCGCATTCCTCTTCCTCTCGCCATGCCCGCAGCGCGCGCTCCTCGGAGCCGTCAACCTTGTCTTCCTCGTCGCCTCGCTCGTCCTCGTCATCTACCGCCTTCGTAGGGGCGACACGGGGGTTTCCCCTGAGTACGAGGCGCTGTTGCCAAAGCCACCGCCATTTCGGACCACTAGCCACTACGCAGTCGTGCTCGGGGCATTCGTCGTCTTCGCCACGGCGTCTGCCGTCCTCCTCGCACTCGCATTCTTCCTCCTGCCGAGTACGCCATGGCGCGCTGTGGAGTCTGCTTTCCTCGCAGCCCACTTTGATGTGCACGCCATGGCCGCGTGGTCAGTCGCCTCGGAGAAAGGGGCCACCGCCGCCACCCAACCTTTGCACCTCCACATCTTCTGGATCGCCACCGCCCTCGGCGCCGCGCTCTTCTCCGCTTCAGCAGTGGTCCGCTGCGCTGACGGTTCGCTGCTCTTACCAGATGACCCTCTCGCCTTTGCCGGCCTGCTCATCTCCATGCCTCTGGCGTACCTAGCCATCACTGGCTTCACCGGCCATGACGCCGGAGCCCATGAAGGTGAACCAGAAAACACCAATGCCGAGGCGTCCGCCACGCCGTGCGTCGCCGCGTCGTTCCTCTCTCTCTCGCGACGTTCAGCTGGATCAACCTGTTTATCTCTAAGGGGTATGCCAATGACTATCTCACCGCCGACGATGTCCCACCAGTGTCGCAGGGCAACCGCGCCAAAGCGCCGTACACTTTGTTCAGTCCAACTGGCCGGCACTGGGGTCACGGCAATCGATGGGCGTCGCGCTTTGGTTGTCCTTCTGGCCGCAGTTACTACTGACCGTGGCGTTCGGCCTCCTACGCCTCACGGCCATATACGTTGGTCCGTCACTTATTGATTTCGTCGAGTTCATTCGTCGCGGCAGCACGACACGGGAGATCTTGAATGAATTCCCTTGATTCATTCTGTGAAAACTGTACAGTATATATAGAGTACAAAAAGAATGATTGGCCAGCTATTAATTACCAGCAACAATTAGGGATTTTGCTATAATAATTAGCCATATTTAGAGAGATATGGATGGTTGTAAATCAGGAAAGAATAATTAGCTATAATGACTGGCTATTATTAGAGAATGGCGGGGGGTTGGGGAGGGGCTAAGAAGAACGGATCACGCCACTAATCGCAAATTTATATTAGTGGAGATTAGCATCTTAGCTAAGCCCACGAATTGCCAGGATATGTGCATGGGTTTAGGGAAGCTCATATGCATAGGCAAGCAAGTTCAAAATCTCGCCGACATTTAATATTGGCCAAAATTTTGAATTTTGATGGGACCGAGATTCCAAATCTCGGTATAATAAAAAATTAAAAAAATTTAAATTGCTATACTTATTTCAAGAAATTTCAACGAGATTTTGAAAAATTTCGATTTTTTGACCAAAATTGACACATATTCGACCGGTTTTGATGTTTTTAGGACTAGATTTCGCTCCAAAATTTTTATGAAGAATTTTCATGCCTTTTGTAAGGAATTCATGTGAAAATTTTACAAATATATATATACACACACAATGAATAGATATTTGATTTGGTGGAAGTTGTCATGAGAATTGGTGTCGTGAAAGCTGTTCCTTTGATACGGTGTTGAATAACCTCCAAGTGTGTAGCGTGCTTAATACCATGCATGACAATATATTCGTGCATCTCTTAGTTGAGAGTGGTATTTTTTCAGCGGCGGTGTAAGAGTAGATTGAATTAATAGTCTTCAGCGTAACTCAATCGTTGAAATAATCGATCATATAAAAAGTAAACCCTCAAACTTTAATTACCTTAGTCGAGTATATGACGTCGATAACTGGCGAGTAGTAGTAGAAAATTTTGGTAGTAAAAGAAATCAATATTGCATGGCCAATTGCCACCCATTTGGACTGACCTTATCTTGTTTCCTCGTGGCTTATCTGGTTTTGGTAATTGAAAGAGAGTGTAATTCTGTAATCTAAGAGATTGCAAGTCTATTTGTATGGACCTGCTTTAGTGGTTGGTGTGATGGCCATTCGAAATTAATTAAATACTGCAAAACGGAATTTTTCGATGGAATATTGCGTCCACGCTTGGTTTAGTCACTCGACCAAAAATATGTGCACTTAAAAAAGAATCTCCAAAAAGATCGTCTCCACACGGTTGAGCTAACAGCAAAACTGTGCAGCTAGCTACTTAACGGTCAAGCATGTGTTAGTGCTCATGTTAGTTATGTATGTCAGTTTTACTGCTCATATTAGTCTACATGTTTCGGCAGCAAGAGAGCATTTGGCATATGCATGCAAATGCAATCATAACGCAGGTTGTTAGGCTATCCAGGACCAAGCATGCATATCGAGTTGGAATCTGCATATGGGCACGCACATATATACCTTCCGTACACACTCATGGGGGCTAATGGTTAGTTTGATTTAGTTTTTACAAATAATATTTGCATTGTTGATTTATTTCCTATTTTTTGTGTTCCATTGCAGATTGTCATAATGACAAATCGTGTGAGTACCATCTGGCGCGACCCGTCTAAAGAAACATATCGCTGGCCAATCCGTCAAGGTGAGGGCCTGCCCTAGCATGCCTAAAATGGTTAGGCAAGCCATACTCGTGGACCTCCGTGTAGGTCGGGACACTACTACAAAAGGGGCTATATTAGATACGTCATTACAGACAGTTTTAGTAATAAATCATCTGTGATGTGTTTCAGACACATCGCAGATGGTTGATAGCTGAAACCGTCTGTGATATCTGATTATCACAGACGGTTTTATCGACAAACTGACTGTGATGACAGGTATAACTTCACAAACGGTTTGTGGATAAAATAGTCTGTGATATTTCCCTCATCACAGATGTGTTTATCCACGAACCGTCTGTGATGATCAATTTAAAACAGTAAACATGCGTGAAACATGCCTAACAAAAAACTATTGGATTAATATATTTTTCATATGTGCAATAACGTCCATAATAGCATACTTAACTCTTTTTAATTTTTTTAATAATTCTTTTGCTGACTCAAAATTAAATGGTTTTATATATTTGAATTCATCCTAATATTAGCATCAAATAAGAATTTATTTTATTATTTTAGGGCTTATTTTACACAGATTTTATTAAGAGATCATAATGGGATTATTAACAAAATTTTATTCAAATAGTTTCTCTGAAGTTCAAATATTAGATATTCTTGTGTATTCTGAAATTACTTGATTTTAGATGATTTTAGAATTTTAGTTTACTGGATTTGAAGTTAAAATGTAAAGTTATTAATACATGTATGCTACATGATCCGGAAAATGGGTAAAAATTCTAAAATATGTTTTCTAACTCAGAGGCGCCTTTTACCGTTAATCAAGTTCTTTCGTCATTGACTAGCTGGCCTCGCCGGCAAATGGCTTGGAAGAAAAGCTTTATTAGGACGCTACCGACTACCGAAGCTTTGGCGGTTCTCCGACGACGGCGAGGACACGGGAAGGTCAAGCTCAACGAGGCACAACCAGAGGTGGAACCAATTCGGTCGGAGATGAAGCAAGGTGGTCTACCATCGACCTCAAGCGGCGGCCATGGCGGCGGCTAGCCGAGGAAGATAAACCAGTACGAATGAGTTTGAATGGGTAGCCAAATAAGCTTCAAAGGATGCTAGAGATTCTATTTTTGGGGTTATTTAAGTCGGAGACTTATCGAGTGAGCTACCACCGAGTGGCCAGAGTTGGGGAAGAAGGCTCATGGTGGTGGCAAGATTTTGCATGAAAAGCTCGGGATATTATTGAGGGTTTTTGATTCACAGAGCTGGCTGATGCCAAGGTTTGAAGCAATTCGGAAATGATACACTGGTTTGGCTAATTCGGTTTTGGCTCTGAGCTCTGAAGCTTTTCGGCAATGGCGGAAGTAGTGAGATTTGAAGGCGCTTCGGCTGAGGAGAGGAAGAGGAAGATGAGGGGGAACGATCGTGGTCTCAAAGCAACAACAGGACACTATTTATAGCCAAGTATGAAGATGAGCCTTGGCCGGATGAGCTTGGTCTCGGCATAGACAATTGGCGAGCTGGCGGGGACGTAAATGAAGTTGTATGGCGTGGAGACTCGAGGATGAACGTGGCTGAGGCAAGGCGACATTGGCACTGAGGATGCAACGATTCGGCGAGAGATTCAACAGGGTGATCTCGGTACGATCAGAAGCGAAATCGGGAGGCTTTGACTTCTCGCTGGGCTAACAGGAAGATGAAGGTAGAGACAAGCCCGACGAATGGGCCTATGGCTACTTGGCAAGGACTGTGAAGCTTGTCCGCTATGCGCTGCTGAAATGGAGTTTTCACGGTGAGGGCCCACCTGTCGGCGAGACCGTAAAAACGAGAGAGCGACTCCTGTCTAAACTGCCTAGTCTCTAATTTTATTGAGCCATCAAATCTTGGTAGAAATTTATCAAACTTTTTTACAGGGTCTTTGGACAGATCTTGATGTCTGGTAAATGTTTGGGGTTAAAAAGGCTTACCATAAAATTATTAATATTTCTACAACAGTGACTGTCTTAAAATCTTGTTTCAGATTTTATTTTTAGTTTGAGTAGAAAATGAAATAAGACTATAAAATTTTCAAGTCAAAAAATTGTACCATTGTTTTATAAAAATTCTAACATTATAGTTTCTAGATTTTCAGAGTTTCTATTTTAAAATTTGGAAAAGTCTTAAACGACATTATTAATTTATGATATTTTTACCAGAGGTATAAATTCTATTGAGGTTTTCATGATAATTTTTAAAGCTCCAGATAATTTTCATAAATATTGTATAAATTCTAACAATGCATTAATTATAGTTAAAAGTTACTCTTTTTATTTATCCCTTCATTTCCCTGTGCATAGAATTTCATTTTTCTGGATAAAATGATTTACTTACAGGATCAGGGTTCTCTTGATAAATTTTTCAAATTTTTACTTTTTACCTTTTTGTCTTTTTCCCTTTTTCATTCCCCATTTCTCTTTTACTTAATTTTTCTCATAATACAAAATCCAAGAAAATCCAAATAAAACAAACCACATCAAGTAAAATCCGGAATATTCACATTCAAATTTAAATATCATATTTTACTATTTTAAAATTTTTGGGCTGTTACACTGGTGTACCCAACGTGTTGGCCCAACAACTTGGAAAAAATGGCCGTTTTACTTTCTGTTAGAATCTCTATCGAATTTTTATTTTTCTAGTTACAACTGTTGAACATATATAATCAGATTTTACTATACAGTAACAGATTCTTTTATAAGCTAATACTTAAAAATAAACTAAGGGTCTGTTTGTTTCAGCTTTGGATTCTCTAAAAGTTGATTCTGAATTGTGATTGTAGAGAAGCTGATTCTCCAAAAACTGGAATCCAAAAGCACATATGAAGTGGATTGTGGATTTTAATGTATATGGGTGGGTTGGATTGTGATAATCGGATTCTAGAATCAGGTTGTTTGTTTTTTATTCTTCTTTTGGGACTAGAATCCGAATTAAAAACTAAACCAAATAGACCCTAAGTATGTTAAACTGGAGCGTGTAAGATGTAACAACAGAGAATCAATTCCACAATTAGGTCCTACCTACCAAAAAAAGTAATCACACGTAGAATCCCACTACATTTTTTTTAAACTTCGCAATTATGACTAATTTGTTTGAACTCCACAATTATGACTACTTGCTTATGGCTGAGTTTGTTTAGGTTTGAGCTTGAGCTTATTTGGCTTCTAGACCTCTATAAGCCATAAGCTAAAACAAATAGTATTTTTCCAGCCAGACGGAGAGAAGAAGCTCCAACCCAATTTGCACTACGTGAGAGAAGTAAGGAAAACGATGCTTCTCGGGCTGGCTGGAGCTTCTGAAAATCCCACTTCCCTGGTACCCTTACAACTTAACTATTATTTACGAAAAATTACCATCCTCATCCAGCTCCAGCAGGCTAAATAGCTTCTTCTAGCTCCAACAGCTTCTCCTCCAGTTCCAGCCTAAACAAACTCAGCCTATGTATACACAGGCTGTGACAACCTAACTATGCGAAATTTGACTTATTACTATGGATTAGCTTATTACTAACTGCTCGACTAAATATCCTAGACAGGTCAAGAGGGGCATCGATGCGCCTAGCTAGAGTGGACTTGATATAACTCCTTGATAGCTCTTATCTCACACATGAATAACCATGCTTCACAGGCATAATCATGTAAATTTTTTTTACTATTTTAACTGTATGAGTTTAAGTGAAATTAGTATTGATCACTGCTATGAATCAATGTATATTTACCTCTTCACTCTACCTTTTGGGTTGTCCTTTATAGTGGAACTTCTGCGAATTAACTTGGTATAATATAGTGTAATGTCCTTCACCAAGAAAGCAATACTCTGCAATGCTTGAACCGAAGATTGCCAATATATATTGTCGCTATGAGCATGCGCACACTTCCTTATATGGTCCTGAGAAAAGAGAGGCACTTGACTCTTGTTACATATTCAAGAAATAAGAAATAAAAAATCACAAAAAGAAGATGTATAGTACCTGGTAGTTGAATTTGAGATTGTAATATGGATGCCAAGAGATGATCTGATCAACTTGATATACTTAAAAAAACCAGAAAGAAGGAAAAGCCAATGATTTTTGGTTTTTTTATATTGATAATCTGGAAATGGATTAATTGTAAACGGGAAGGGAAAATAGTAAACTGTTGGAAATAAACACGCCACGGCGCTGCAGTGCGTTCGGCACGGTGCGTGCGGGTGCTCGCCGGCGTGTGTGTGTTGCGTGACTCAGACGCTCAGTTAGGTGCGTGTGTGTGCAGTGTGCTACATGTCCGCATGTTGTGCGTTCGTGATCCGATCGCCATGCAGGAAGCCGTGAGGCTGATTGAGTCGAGGTGGTTAGAAGTTCGTGGTGTGCGTGGTGCCGGTCCGCGTCAGAGGAAGCCGCGACGTCCGCGGCGAGCGAACGGCACTCGCGCGAACGTAAATGAGCAAGTTGTGCGGATCGTGGCGCAAGGTCGTGCATGGAGGCCG
>JAYEVE010000220.1:0-114317 GCA_036346375.1 Guadua angustifolia
TTACATCTTTTTATCTTTGTCCGTTCCTCGGCTAATTAATGCGGATGCCTTCTTCGGTTCTTAGGAATGTGACCTCTTAGTGAGGTAGGTAGAGGTGTCGAAGGAAGCAGACACTGGCGAATTCCTTAGGACCGACATGCACGGTACCAGAGAGCTGCCTCTGACCGTCTGGCGAAGAGACTTGAGGCCAAGCCGCCTTCCATCCTTTTGCATGGTAGCGGAATAAGCGAGGTATACTTCGCCGCCGCCACGTGGGTGGGCGCGGCGAGCGTGATCGCCCACTGCTCACCTACGCCCGTGGACCGACACCGGTAGGCGGGCATGCTCGCCCACCCGCCGACCGCCCCGTTGGCCGGCCCGGGCGGCGAGCGTGATCGCCCACACCGCCGCCGCGCCCACGTGGACCGCCACCGGTGGGCGGGCGTGCTCGCCACACGCCGAGCCGCCACATTGTGGCGCCCGGCGGCGAGCGTGATCGCCCACTCTCGCCCGCGCCGCGTGGGCCGACACGTGGGCGGCGTGCTTCGCCACGCCGAGCCGCCACGTTAGTGGGCGCCGGCGGCGGCGTGATCGCCACCTGCTTCGCCCGCCGCCCACGTGGACTAACGTCCAGCGGGTGTAGCACCCACCGCTTGCTAGGCGCCCGCAGCGCCGCGCTTTGGTGCGGCGAAGAGGTACCTGGTGTATAATCGCCCGACATGAGCGAGTTGTTAAATCTTCTCGATTGGTGCAATCAATGCAAGGACAATATATGAAGTTTACACCCTCCTCACAATGTCCTCTTGGCAATTTTTTGAACTCCTTAACACCCCTCACGAAATTCAGCACTCAAAGCGACTTTTACGATACATCCATTCCTTACGGTCCATATGTAATTAAACCGCACAATAAATATTGAGACACCTAGCTAGCTATTTGAAATATTGAGACATCATTTGAGTTAATATTACCTTTGCGAAATAGAGGACAGGTTCCAAGATATATAAAATATGTACTCCCGATCGATATCTAGATTCTTCTCGGTTTAGTGCTTTCAATTCCTTACATAGAGAGCGTACATTTTTAACATCAACAATGATATCAAATAATCTAATTATATAGCTCTTGTAGTACTTGCAAATCTTTTGACTACAACAAAACAAAACAAAGGTACCAACGATGACTCTAATCTCTAAATAGGTTAGGTCCTAATCCCATTCGAGGATATGTGGTTAGGAAAGTTCCTAAGTGTTGTACAACTCAGGAAAATTTGGCAGCATCTCATTGTTCTCCATATACCGTCTAGACAACAGGTCAAGAGGGTGTGTATATGGAGAACCGAGAAACGCTGCAAATACTCGAGTTATCTAACTACACTCAGAACTTGCCAAACCCCTATCCTCAATATCAATTAAAAAGCGTGGACAATTCAAGGTCAAGCTTATAAATATGTCATTTTGTTGCATATTTATAAACAAGCATCCTCGAGCAGAGGCGTGGTTCATGACCTAAACTCTAGCATTTATCACATGATAGAAATTAACAATAATTCCATATTAACAAGAGCACTACAATAATTAAATAGATGTGTGCTTGACAAATTAATAGAGAGTGTGAAATCGATAGCATATACTCAATTCGATGCAACTTAAACTTTATTCACGATGTATCAAAATTACCTAGTGCAAAATTGAAGGGTTTAATTTAAAGGCGGATTGCTCACATTTTGAAGAAAACGACAAGCGAGGGTAAAAGAAGGATCGAATCTCCTCAAGATAAGGCTTCAAATTTGCCCTCTTAACACCTATCCTTGAGGACTTCAAATTTTATCATCAAGTATTGCTTCCAAGCCACGAATATGAGCTGTTTTCTTGGTGGTGGCGGAGAAATCTCCTCTGGAACAACAACAGAGATCTTGTTCCCGAGTGGTATATATAACCTAGCGAGGCACATCAATCGGTTCTCAACTAAACGGCGATAGTGATATCCACGGTTATCACTATCGGTTCTTTCCATAAGCGATAGTGATGATCACGTGAACATCACTATCGTTCTTTTCTTGGAACCAATAGTGATGTATACCCCATCACTATCACTTCTATAAAAGAACCGATAGTGATGTATCGTGATCATCACTATCGCTTATTTTCTTGGAACGATAGAGATGACATCCATATCACTATCGCTTGTTAGTTGAGAACCGATTGGGATATGTCGATCCATATCACAATCACTATAATCTTAGAACCGATAGTGATTATTACTAACACCCGTCAGAGTTATCTATCACAATCGTTTTTCTGAAAACTTAAGACAAACCGAGATAAAGAGATAGTAATGTGTGGATTACGTAGTAGTGATTTTATCTTGGTCTATACTAGTCGCCAGATTGGGAGTAATTAGAGCGTGTTAGTTTGTAGCCATGCTATCCGAACTAATGACACGTGTTGAGAATAAAATCGAATATTGACTATTGAATTATAGAACATGTTTTGAGAGAATGTGACATGTGTTATTGAAAAGATGATGTACGTAGTGTATGGTAACCAAGCGGTGGGAAAATGATTTAGGCGGGGCAAGTGGCAAGATGTTGATGGTGGGCGGATGTGGCATTTGGGATCGCATTTGGATTTGGTTTTTGTTGACATGTTGACATGATGAGTTTTGGGAAGTCTTGCCTCGGTCAATTAAGGACTTAACCTTGCAAGAATTTGAGCTGAGCTAACCATACAACCACAAGTTGGAATGGGATGGACCTAGCTAAGTAAATTGTGAAATCTATTCTTGATGCTTGTCGTGGTGGAGTGAGTCCGGGTATGCGGTGGTAAAACTCACAGCGCAAGAGGGGCCCTATTGTGGAGGTGCATCCCTTGATGTTGAATCCTTAGCGAGGCGTCTTGGGTTTAAGCGAGATCTTTGGAAAGGCTTTATTCGATTACTCGCATTTGTGGTGTTTGTTGTATCTTGTGGGTAAAGTGTATAACATCTCTGAGTGTACAAACTATTGAATAGCCGTGTCCACGGTATTGGACATTGCTCGGGGATTATAGTCAAGGGTTAGACTTTATTAAAAATGTGGTTGGGTTTACAGATGAAGTTGATGGAAGTATGAATTAGGATGTGGAAATGCTTTTACTTATCTTCTGGAAAAGTTATTGATAATTCTACTTGTTTTTACTACTTTCGAATCTACTTATGTTATTTGTTAAATGTTGTTTGTTGCAAATAAACCTTTAAGCCATTCCATTGGAATAAGTCTAGCATGTAGTATATTAGATTGCATTCTGTGCACAACTTGTTGAGTACGGTGTGTACTCACCCCCCTTGCAAACATCACAACCTCAGTTGAAGAAGAAGCTACATCTGCATTGGAGGAGTTCGGGAGGAGCCGGCGAACTAGGAGGCGAGCCTAGTCGGGTTGACTGTGGCAAGCCGCAGGGCTCCTGAAGAATTGTTTACTGCTGTTATTTGCTCACTCTGAACTCAGCCCTGCGTGGCTTAACCTTGTAAGGCTGACCTTAAGGTCTTAACGGTGTAATTTGAGATAAATACATTATTATTATTATTATTATTTTCGCTGTGTATGTGTAATGGTATTCATCTCTGTTGTATCTGTGAGCACCAGTGTGATCTGGTAGGTGTATCTCTTGGGTGTTGAATTCAAATTCGGGCGCGACAGAAACATCCCTAGCACACATTTTTACTATTGTGAAGTATCTCAGTTTAGACACCATACCTCGTTGCCTAGTTAAAGTCCAGTGGATAATGGAATCCAAAGTTGCATTTGACTCTGAGAGAAATACCAATACACATGTGTGGTCAGAATAAATGGATGTTACGTACCGCGAACTCCGCAACATGGGTAATAAAACTTTATTCAAAGCTTCGAAGAGCGTAGAGCAGTCTAAGAGGGTGATGCATTTTATACAAAGTAATACGGATGAAGACATACAAAACAATGGGAACATGGAAGCGACATCCTTTGGGCCATTCTTGGCATACTTTTTAGAATTCGAACATATCCTCTACAAACAAAGTCCTTGATCCAATACATATTATTACGAAAGGTGCTCCAACTAAGAGATTAAAGTGATTCAATGAGTCATAGAAAAGAAATAATACATGAAACATTTGTTGGGGACATGCAGGTAACTAACCACATTAACATAATTACCTTGGTTTGAACATTTATCGTTTACCTTGGTTTGTAACATTTATCGTTAAATGCTAGCCGAACCAAGTCTTTTCATGATCGATCTGCATGTTACTATTTATATTTTGTTTTGTACTAGCTTGATGGACAAACTAAATAATTTAATTAATCCAAAGTTTCTTTAATACATAGGTGTTGGGGAGTGAAAGGGATCCTTGAAGGCATTAACTTAAGATCAAGCCTTTACAATTACCATCGGCGATGTAGAACATCTACTTGGCATGCCATCTAAAGGAAAAAATTGGTTGAGCCTCCAAAGGGAATATACGAATTGTTCCCTTGGTACCAAATGGCGGATGGAGAAACTATTTCTTTGAACACCTTGAAAATATTTTTGAACAAATACAACCCGATCGCACTTTATTAAATTTTGCTCTACACAATTGGCATTTTTCATGCCCTACCTTTAAATGATACATCGATTTGAGTACCTCAACCCGTCGAGAAAAGGTTAAGAATATAAAATTCATTAAGCGGGGCTTAAGTCTAAATCAATTTGATAAGAAGCATAAAAAGTACAAAGGCCAGGAAAAACAAATCTTGAGGAATCCTAGCTTTTTCGGTTAGTTTGCACACACTACTACAATTGCCTCATCCGCGACCCCCTCACTGCGGGTAGGTCGGCGGCGGTGATAATATCATCCTTTGGGTTCCAAATTCAGGCGGTGATAATAATATCCTTCGGTTCAAACTTTCGGCGGTGATAAGATTAATTTCAATTTCTCCCGGCAATGGAGGTAATATCATTGCGGTTTAATAGAAAGGCCGGTTGATAAGAAGATATTTTGCCGGTTTACATGTAGAACTTGATTTATTAATTGCGGTTCTATAGTAAAATTAAAGACCATTTTTGCGGTTTTATAAACCCAACTTGTTTATTAGTTGATGCGAAACATAATAAATATTGTAATTTATCTACCCGAGAACATATGAAAGCATAATTAGTTAAAAAAAAGAGCATATGAAAGCATAATTAGTTAAAAAGCAGAACATATGAAAGCAAATTTGTAATTTGCGGGATATATATTAATTAAAATAACATTTACAAAGCATATTTTTTACATTACATATTTAGTTCTAATTATAATAGTCTAATGGCGCGAAGCCCTATATCCAAAACTTCGTGTCGTCATCTTCCTCCTCCTCCTCCTCCTCGTCGGGGCTGCCGCTTGATGTCGGCGGTGCTTCCTCCTTCTCATCGAATCCGATTGGTGGCGGAGTTAGTCTTGCCCCAACCCTTGATTCCTGCCCGCCGCTTTGTAAATGGTCATTTTGTTCGTCCTCCTCCTCCTTTGCCTCCTCTTCCTCCTCCTCCGCCTCCACCTCCTCCTCCTTCTCCTCCTCCTTCTGTGACGGATCGGTGGGGCTCGACCAACCGTGCGCTTCTTAGGGGTGCCATTGTTGCAACAAAAGTGGATTGTGTGGGGCTAACAAGTGGATTGTGTGGATTGTGACAAGAGTGGATTGGATGCAACAATCGGCATTATATAAGGCGAAATGGGAAGAACCGATTGGCGAGAAAATGTAAGCGCAAGGGTTGGCGAGCAGGGCGCGCGGGCCGGTTGGTGGGGAGTTGGGCGTTAAGTATCCTTTGCCGGTTTGTATTACCAAGGCGGTGATATGACTATCCTTGCCGGTTAATACCTATTGGCGGGATATCTTGCCGGTTAATACCTATAGCGGGATGATATTTCTTTGGTTTTAATTTAAGGCCTTGATATTTAAATTTCTTGGGTTCTTATATTCAGCCGCGGTGATATCTATTTTCGCGCGCAAATTTTCCCGCGTAGTATGACCTTATCCTTTGGGTTACGCCAAGGCGGGTGATAAAACCGCGTAATATGACCTTATCACTTGCCGGTTGTTGGCGGGGCGATGATAAGCTATTTATATGCGATCTTCACGAAAGGCGCATTTCCCGGGAAGCGAAGAGGGCGCTCTTTGCTGGGTGTATTTTTCCTAGAAAGTCTTTGCCGAAATTTGGTGTCGATATTTTGTTCATATTTTTCATCGAATCGACATCTTCTCCCGTGAACAATTCAAAAAGGTTGTATTATCTTGGGGAATTCTTCTTTGAAAAATTGTATTAATTAAAATTTTTAGGATTCTTGACTTGATGTATGTTATATATGTCTAAAATTTTACTTTCAATGCTATAGATGTTGATAATTCTTTGATTATGCGGTGTGGAGCAGGTTTTATGTGTCTTGCTCAAATTAAGATCTAGCTAAATTATTGAATAATTATAATTCCTTTGGATTTTTAATAGTAAAGGAATTGCTAGATGATCAATTATAAATAGTGAAATTGCTAGTTGAATATTTAAATAATGGGAAATGGTAGATGGATTTTGCAATAATGAAAGTTGGAACATAAATAATTATTTAGAAATATATCCTTATATTCAATTATATGCTTGTTAATTTGTTGTAGATTAATTTAATTTAATAGCTAGCGCTACATAACAAAATGAAATGAAGAAATCTTCTAAATAAGTAAAAAATGCTAGATGGATATTTAAATAGTGAAAAAGGTTTGATGTATTATATAGGCAAAATTGCTAGATGTATTTGTAAAACTAATCATTTACAATTATATATTTTATTTATGTAAATTCATATCCATTTTAGTGATGTAGTGGATGTTTAAGTAATAAAATTGCTAGATGGACAATTATGCATAATTGTAATTAATTTAATTAATGAAAATTTTTATATCCATTTTTGATGTAGTGGATGTTTTAAGTAATGTAGTTTGATATAATTAGCGTAGATGGAGAAGGTGGATGTATGACCACGGACCGTCGTGGTGCGAGTTCTTTAATGGTGTGACTTGTTTTGAATCCGGTTGCGGCACAAGGTCAAAAACGGCGGACTATATGTGTTGTCCATCGTTGATTGCAAAAATAGAAGATGTTTTGTAACTTAAATCGAATCGTGCACCTTGCCGAAGGGGTTTCAAAGGTGGCTATACTTTGGGTGAAACGCAGTGAAGATGATATTATACATGAAGGGCAAAACATTGATGAAGATGATATTGTTCATGAAGGGCAACAATTGATGGAGATGGCGGAACAACGATATGGGGTTTGGAAGATCGTTCGTTGATACCCCGAAGATGATCTAGATCAAATCTTTGCGTGATGGGGAGGGACTTCACGGTGAAAGGGGTTTCAAAAGTTCCAACGTTGGTAGAAGACTCTTAGCGCCATTGTGCCCAAGGAGGAACCTGAAAGCGCATCTGGTGCTTTCCTCTTGGAAGAAAGGCAAGCAATGGTTGGTCAGATAAGAGCTTTCTTGGTTTATGTCTCTTGGGGACTTGCTTCGAGAGGGTAGCGTGTTGCCTTCAACTTCGTCCGAAAAGCGGGTTATCGCCCGGTTGGAATTGGAAGTACAAAGAATACCCATGTCAAGCGATTGCATATTGTATCGCAATGAGTTTCGGAACATGGATCTTGTTGTTTGCAAAGCAAAAGCGGTATAAGAACGCGGCAGCGATATAAAGCGAAGATGTCGGGTGGGTAAGAAAGAAGAAGGTGTCCCGTAAGGTGGTGTTATTTCCTATAATCCCGTCTGGCGATTGTTTGCGAACAAAAGGCATGCCCAATTCTCCGATGGCGGAAAAGGCGTAAGAAGGATGGAATGCTCGGACACCTGGCGATTACGTGCAATGGAGGAACATCGGCGAAAAATATAAGCGCTTTGCATATGATGTGAGAATATAAGGTTGGGTTGAGTCGGATGGGATGAATCCTTTTGGCAACATGGTATTCCCGGCCTTGGCGGGACTTTATGCATCTACAACCTTCCTCCTTGGCTTTGCATGACGAAAGTACATTATGATGCCACTATTGATCCAGGGCCGAACTTTGGCAATAATATCGATGTGTACCTCAAACCATTGGTTGAAGATCTTCTAATATTGTGGACCGATGGTTATGCAGGTATGGGATGAGTATAAAGAAAACTTTATCCTATGGGCATTATTATTTGTAACCATTAATTATCATCTGCTCTTGGCAGCACAATCGGGCGAGGCGACAAAAGGCTTCAGCGGATCGTCGATTACTGGATAATCTGACTAGCGGTTGGTGAAGAAACGACGAAAAAATGGCTTACATCTTGACATCGTAGGTTCCTCGTGAGGATCACCCATACCGTAATAATAAGAGGCTTTTGACGGGACAAAGGAACGATAGCTCAAAGAAAGAAGAATCGGAAGCAGGATATTTGCGGCGTAAAGGACCTTACAATTATTCACGGAAGGGGCGGCGGTACATCTATTCCGACTTCCGGGATAAGGCTCTTTTGTGGAAAAAAATCAATATTTTGGATCCTACCTTATTGGCAGCACACAGGAAGTTCGAACCTTGTCGGCGTCATGCACATAGAAAGAAGCGTGTGTGATAGCTTAGCTTGGTATCTTCTTGGACATACACGGCAAAACGAAAGATACACTTCAAGCAAGGATGGACCTCGAAGATATAGGCGAGGAAGGAGCTGCATCATGAAGAAATGGATCAGAGGCAAAAAGTACCTTCCCTGACTGCTACACTTTGAGCGAGAAAGAAAATTAAGCGTTCTTGAATGCTTGCACGGAATCAAAGTTCCGTCGGTTACTCTGCTAACATAAAGAGACTAGTCTCAATGAAAGACTTAAAGTTAATTGGTATGAAGTCTCACGATTGCCCGCGTGATGATGACACGAGATGCTTCCAATTGCAATTAGGGGGTTACGCGAGAGAAAGTCCGAGACCCAATTATCAAGTTGTGTTTATTCTTCAGCGCGATTTCACGAGAGGCCATCGATCCATTAATACTAGACAAAGCTGCGAGAGAAGACATGGTTCACACTGTGCGAGGCTTGAGATGTGTTTCCTCCATCCTTTTTGATATTATGGTCCATCTCATTGTTCACATTGTGAAAGAATCTGAATTCTTGGTCGTATTTCTACATCGGATGTACCCTTCGAGAGATTCATGGGGGTTATAAAAAATATGTTAATGGCAATAAAATCGTAGGAAAATTGCATTGCCGATGGTGAGGAACCGAGGTCATTGAGTTCTGCGTCGATTATATGGATCTCAAACCGATTGGTGTGCTGTATCTCGGCATGAGGGAAGGCTACGAGAAAGGACACTAAATGAAAATCGCGTACTAGCAATCTATTGCATTTACACAAGCACATTTCGCGGATTTGGGACAATCGGTTGTGGTGGCCCCATATGTCGACATGCACAAGCGTGCTATCAAAACAAACCCGAGAAGTCGGAGGGTTGGCTCATGAGAAAACCGAAGATAATTTCGGTGATTGGTTGTGTAGACACATGATGCGTCTGGAGCAATTGCACTCGATTGAAATTGTTGGCTCGAGGACCAATCAACTACAATTCGGACATTCAAGGATCTGACATAAATGGTTTTACATTTTATACAAGAGCGCCAAGATAAAAGAGCACCAATCAAAATAGCGGTATCCGTATAGATGCCTATGACGACAATGGAAATAGGCAAACCTACTCTGATTCATAGAAAGATTTGGGAGCTTGACTATGGTCCTTTGAAGGTCCCTCTTTTTCGGTGCCAATGGGTCGAGACTTCCGGCGTGAATATCGACAAATGTCGGCATCACTACCGTGGACCTCAAACTCGTCGGATCTGAGAGAAGAACCATTCGTACTTGCTAATTATGACACAAATCTTCTTTATGGCGGCAGGCTAACAAGGCGCCGCGTGGTTATTCAAGGAAAAAAGAAGGATTAGCCGGAGTTGAGAATGTTGTCGACGAGGAAGAGTACAACCAATTCGATGAGCTTCCCCCTTTTGGGAGGGCGTTGACCTAAGTACCATGGAAGGGATGTGAAGCTACATACATACGCCTTGATCATAACGAAGGTCGAGTCGTAGCTTAGTTGTAGTAATGAAATGTATGCTTTCTTTTGTATGAGCGACATGTTTATTTTCTCATATGTAACAATTAATGTAATATATGCAATAATGGAAATTGAGGTTATGCTTTCTTTTGATCAAATTGAAAGTTTCTTGCATTTGGATTTTTGTGATTTTATTGCACTTGAATTTGTTGAATTTGTGACATTTGGTGCAATCACCGTGCAATCCAACTAAGAAAAGTTTCCAAAATTCTGAAACAAAATCATGGATGTACATCTCATCTTACCCCATGTACATATAAAATTTCATGATCAAATTCGTCCTATATTAAGAGCAATAAAAGACAAATTTTAACGAGAATGTGGGCAAAAGAAGTGATCCTTTGCGGTTGTACAATGGACGGCGGTAGTATTCCTATCCTTGCGGTTGTATAATGGACGGCGTAGTATTCCACTATCCTTGCCGGTTGTATAGTGGACGGTGATATTCCACTATCACTTGCCGTTGTATAATGGCCGGCATTAGTATTCCACTATCCTTTGCGGTTGTACAATGGACCGGTAATATACTATCCTTTGCGGTTGGTATGATGGCAGCGATATATCCTATAAATAAAGCGCCGCGCCTTCCTCTCATTTACCTTAGCCCTAGCCGCGCCTCCTCTCGATTTCTGGCCGTTGGCTCGACTCACAGGCCTTGCGCCTCGACTCGGGCCGTCGCCTCTCAGGCTCCTGGCGTCGCACCGGCTCGAGGCCGCCGTCGCCTTCACCTCCCACGTCTCCACGCCGTCGCCTCGACCTCCCCCGTCTCCCGCCCGTCGCCTCGACCTCCCACCATCTCCCGCCGTCGCCTCGGCCTCCCACGTCTCCCGCCGTCGCCTTGAGTCTGCTCTTGCGATGTGCGAATGTGGTTGTCTGAGATGTGAATGTGCAGATGTGAATGTGAATGTGAATGTGCATGTGATTGTGAATGTGATTGTGAATGTTTGAGATGTGCATGTGCGAGATGCTAAGGGGCGATCAATTCATTTGGCTTGGGGACCTAGCATGTGGGTATAGTGTTGATGAGGATTTGGGATTGCAATAGACAATTTGTGACAACTAATGCTGTGATGATTCTAGGGTTATCAATGAGATAGAGATTTATTCTGTGATGATGATACAAATAAATGAGGCATTGATTTTATTCTCTACTCTGCTTTCGATGATGATACAAATAAATGAGGCAATATTTATACGCTAGTTAGTGAATCATTACGTAATTCAACCTTTGTTAGATCATTGTATCAATACTTTAACTTGTTCTTTGTTCTTCTTTGTATATGTGATATGCTATCACGAGAATAGTTCCTTTCATAACTTTGATATCTGGACTAATATGGAACTCAATTCTCACTAGCTTGGCATCCTTTGTCGTAGGCAAAATTATTGCAATTTTGTTGTTCGATGGCGTGTCATCCATAATTGAGTATTAGTCGGTCAATTTTTCTTAAGCGATTGCTGAACTGAATAGAGTCACTAATTTCAGATTGATATACCTGTGATATATTGCTGAAATTTGGTGTTGGAGGGCTTCTTTGAAGCAACCCATCAAGTTATTCAATCGAGAACAATCTTGGAAAAACCAAACATAGTAGTATCTTTATGCGGTTAATTCATTTATTATCCATGCTGAATATCACTGTATATATGTGTTCATATCATGAATCTATGTGATTATAAGCTTATACTGTTGAATTCATGATCATTTCATATGTTACGGACATTGTGGATAAGTTGATGTAGTCATATCTGGGTTAAGTATATGTCTCATTATGCTCATACTGCCCTTATTTCAACAATCTTGTATTGCATGTATTGCATGACCACTTCTCTGTCTATATTTTGTTTAGGTCCTTAGTAGCACTTCTCTGTCTATATTTTGTTTAGTTCCTTAGTCTAATTAGTGTTCAATACCTGATGATGTTAGTAGCACTTCTATGTCTATACCTGTTGTCTATATTTCAAGATTTGCTTAGCAAATATTTAATGTACTGATCTGAATGTATGCTCAACTGAATATAATCTGTTAACAGCGAGCTTGATTATCAATTTTTGTAATGTGTATGTTAAGGTGGTAAGGGTTCGAAACTAAGGTAAGGTTGTCACAAATTAGTCTATTACTCGTCCCTTGTGGCGAGGAGGGCCTTTGGGCAACCCGACATCGAGAACACTCAAAATAAACAAGTTGAGCTTTATGCTAGTTGCCTTGTGAATTCACATACGCACATGTCTTTGTTTTGATCATTTTGCTCTGTGGTTATTTATATTGCAGCAAAAAGTAAACTTCAATTTGGTGCTTTGTATATCTTCTTGAAAGATGTATACATGTGTTGTAAATATTTGTTTAAGTAAAGATGTATACATGTGTTGTAAATATTTATTTTGTGCCACTAATTGTAATAGTAAGTAGTTGTAGTTCATTTAGTTAATAGTTGTGCCACTAATTGTAATAATAGCGGTTGTATGAAATTTCAAGATTCATTATATACCGATAGTTACAAAAGAAAAAAGTCGACAAGTTTATAGAGTTTAAACTTGCTAGAATTTTCTCTTGTTTATAACTCTCGATATATAATGAATTTGATTCTAATTTTATGTGTATGTATATTTTGTTGACCAAAAATGTATGTGTTTAAAAAAAATAAGCCCTGCAAGTTCAAGAATCATGGGTGTCACGAGGCGTCGGTACACGAAGGGAAGCCATGAGGAGACATGCTTGCTTGAAATGGACTTGGGACTTGGTTCTTTGTCTTTTTAGCGTACCACTTTGTCTATAGGTTTCCTCCGCTCCTCTTCTTCATTGATCATAGATCTGCGTGTCCAACTTTTCCAATGAAAAATTTCATGTTCTATATCTTCATAGAATATGAAATTTTCATTAAGAAGATGATGATTGAAAGGCAAAAATGATGAAAGAATATCATGACTTACCATTTCCAAAAAATCATTTTAGTGTGGAATATATTCTTAAGAATATATGAATTTTTTCATATTATTTTTTCATTTCGAGATGTATATGTATCATGTGATTTTTTTCTCATGTATAAGTATCATTTTAAAGTTACATGTGCATATTTTGGATTGTTAGGAATGGCCTCAATCGGGGACAAGTGCCGAGGGAGTTCGCCCTCGAATGTAGACAATAGGAGTGGGTAGCCCAAGTGGCTACTTGGACCTACAGGATATTGATATGGAGCAACCCGACGCCTGACCATGGACCAAACCGACGCCTGCTATGGGCTGTCGACGCTAATCGCTATGGACCGTCGACGCGACTAACATGGGCGAGGTAAAGTATTAGTACGCTAGAATCCCAAAATATTGTAGGGTCATACGACTAATAACAAGATCCAATTGTAGGCTCAAACGTCGGTGAACAAAGCGTGGCGCGCAGTCGTGGGTCTTAACAAGATGCCGATATGCTCACAACATACTCCAGCTCTCTAAGTCGGGAACTGCTATACCCGAGTCGGCGTTGGCATGCCAGACAGACTTTGTGGAGTACTTGTTAGGGATAACGTGCCCATCATCTATAGATCATGGACCGCCGCGAAGGTGATCATGGGTTGTTCCCGATGACCAAGGAATCGCTATGGGCAAGCTAAAACAAGTATTCCATTTCCAAGGGTCGAGTTGGTTGCAAAGAAACGCACTAGGTATCATGTGCACATGCCGAAGAATTGGAAGACTCAAATGAATAAGACCTATGTGAAGAAGAATGTCACGCCAAATTTTAACATGTTTCCAAAGATAAGAGAATTTTGGAAGGACTTTGTGGAGTACAGGAATTCTGAAGAAGCCTGCATAAAGTGAGTCAGAAGAACAAGGCAAATGCGGATAAGAATATCCACCTCACACACTAGGCAATCGTGGCTACGTGAAGAAAATACTCGTGGGATAGGCGCGAACAAGAGCTAATCCTCAAGGGCGTTACTCCTGCGACGGCCGAGTTCACTGCACGATCAAAGCACTGGTTGCTTGGGAGGGGAACTTCTATCTCAGAAGATGGCAGCTTGAGCTTCAGGAGCGATAGAGCCCGGAGGTGTCCTGAAAATATCGATGCTCACGTGGAGTCTTCCCAAGGGCTTTTCATCCCACGAAGGAGAATGATGAGTCGATTTGTTGTTCTCGGTAACAGAGAGCATCCTGGGCGCACCCGAGGAGTTGGTTTGGTGCCATGGAAAGAAGGCTTCCCAGATGACGTACTTATGTACAAGCGGCAGAAAAGAATAGGAGAATATGAACTGCAAAGTCAAATACAAGATGCTGTGTCAAGAGCGTTAGAGGAAGAGAGAGCGAAGCTCGATCAAGTTGTGGAGCAAGCAGTAAAGAAAGCTCTCAGCTCACGACCGCCACTCGATGACAGCCCTCGAACCTCACCACGCTGTTCTAAGAGCACCGTCGGCGTCAAGAACGATTCCGGAGAGCATCGACTCCATTTTCCAAAGGATGACATCACGAATCGACACTGCAGCATGCTGATTTGTCCGCGACATGGCATTACCATCAAGGTGGTGATGGCGTGGCTTGGCCATGTGCCTCTCGCAGTTCTCAGACCGCCGCCCATACATTTGGGATTCTCCAGGTCAAGTAGACAGTGTAGTCCGACAATATCGCAAAATGGAGGTAGAGATTCCTGGCGAGGACGGAAAAAACAAACTTGGAGAAAACGTGCATGGCTTCCTCGCGTGGCGCAAGAGCTTGATTATGTTCGGCTCGGACGATGAGGCCGACAACGACGACGATGATGATGAGCCGCACTCTCCACACACGCACTGCCGCCGAAAAGTGCAACTCCTCCGCCGGCACCAGTTAGGACAAGTCCAACTCCTCCGCCGGCACCATCCACAAAAGGATCAACTCCTCCGCCGGCACCAGCCAGGAAAAGTCCAAGTCCTCCGCCGGCACCATCCAGAAAAAGTCCAACTCCTCCTCCGGCACCAGCCAGTAAAGGTCCAACTCCTCAGCCGGCACATAAGAAGAGTCGAACATCAAGACCATCTCGAAGTCCGTGATCGCCTTGTACCAAATCTCGGTCATCTGTGAAGGCAACACAGCCTCAGAAGAAATTACCGGCCGATATGACTGAAGAAGAACGCAAAGAGCAAACGAAGGCCGAGGTAACATCTCACTTCCAAAAGGTGCCATCACCCGAGAAGACTAAAGTCGATGCTAATGCGCAGGAGTTTTTCTTGAGTATGGCAAAAGCCAAAGAGACAGTATGGGCTTCAACCTTCGAAATGTGGGACTACGAGCGATATCCGTAAAGCAAAACTTGAAGATGGCTAGTGCCGAGGCGCCGATGTCGCAAGCTCAAAAGATGTCTTGAACAACGCCGTAATTCGACCTAGGTCTAAGCCGAAGTACATTAAGGGCAACCGATGGCTCCCCAAAAGATTTAGAGAACCTAACAACAAAATTGCGCTGGCCCATCAAGATATATGCAGCGATGCCAAGAGGGTATAGGGCGATCCCAATGAAATACAAAGATTCGGATTTTCACAATGGGGATGGCATGTTCGTTAGAGTTCGCGAAGTGTATATGTTGTATTTACCAGATGCTCGACGCCATCGGGTCGACTGTGGACTTTGTAAGTCTCTAATTATATTATTGTATATTCTTGTACCGCTCAATCAGTATGTCTAACTTCTTTTTACATATGTAGAATGGAGATACAGCTTATGTGCAAAAAATAAGGATGAAGCTTTAGGATTTCTCGATCCGGGGCTTGTTAACAGAAACTCGTCCGTGATGACCCAAAGTTTGTTGAAGACTATTTATTTAGGACTTTCTTCAAGCCGAGAAAGAAAACCTCCGTGATTTGTACCCTATAACTTTCAAAGACGATACCCTACTTCTAATATTGTTTTACTATTTTTGCATGACACTGTGGGACTAATAGTTGTGTTAACATATATGTCTAGTTATCACTGGGTCCTCCTCGTCATCGAAGTTAGAAGCTAGCAGGGGTTTATGTCTTGGACTCGTTGAGAAAAGAACTTCGTGAGTATGAACATAATTTTGGAAGGTGATGAACAGTAAACTCGATCGCTATGCTATTGCTCTAGTAATATTTTATTCTATTGTATTTAAGGTTAATTACTATTTAAAATCATTCACAACAAGATTCACACGGTATTGCAAGAAAGGTGGTCCGATCTTCCCTACAGACAACTTTCAAAGTAATAACAGACTTTCCATGCATGAGACAGACTGTGGAAATAGTTTATAAGATACTACGTATGTACAAATTTACATGCAATTGTCAACTTAAGTCTGCTTGGCTATAACTGAAGACATGGTATATAATTACACATTCATGCCTACTTTTCTTTCATTTAACATCTATCATCATTAATTAAATTTCTCTTTTCTTCAATAACTGCGCTCCAAGCTGAGAACCAATAAGTTACTGTCGAAAGAAATTTTAGCAATTCAAGAGCATATCATTTGGATTCATTGTTAACATGTCATCGATCCAAAGGGCGTAGTTCCACGACGGAAGCTTCGATCTAAAGTGAACGAGATGTACTCACACTACATTTGTGAACAGACTATTAATTGTAAAAAACTAAATATTGTGATGCTTTAATATATTTTAATTATGATCTAACGACGCTTCATATACTATATATTTGAAGGCAACATATCATGTGCACATAGTTTTCCTGTACACATCGTGCACACCAACTAATAAAAGTCACGAAAACTACTGAAAAAATTTGTAAATGTATTATAGATTACTTTATGTATGTATAAAATTGCAGGTTCAAATTCAATACATATGAGGACTTACAAAAAGAGTTTTTGTAAGTCCTCATATGTATTGAATTTGAACTCGCAATTTTATACATAGGTAGAGTAATCTATGAAGTACATCTACAAATTTTTTCAGAATTCGGTTGTCACTGCCGGTTCGTCTAGGAACCGGCAGTGATATACACAGATCACTGTCGGTTCGTCGTATAAGCCGGCAGAGATATACATATATCACCGCTGGATTCTAGTAAACCGGCAGAGATAGTTGAGTATCATCGCCGGATGCTAGTGTAAACCGCAGAGATAGTCTAATATCATCGGTTGTATAATGAACCCAAGTGATATCTATTATCATCGCGGTTCTCTCGGCAAGTGATAACCCCGAGTATCACTGCCGACCAATCACTGCCGGCGCCCATAACCGGCAGTAATGGCGTGGACGAACCGGCAGTGATGACCTATTCTGTAGTAGTGACATGTATTTGATTTGATTTTTCTTGGAATTATTACTTACTCAAAAATCATAAATTGAAGTTATGGTATTGGGAGAGGCTACATGTCATTCATTTGGATCATACCATAGACTACACTTGTTGGGAAAAACCATTTATTCAGTATTGGAATGAAAATAAAGCAAAAAAAAAGGCAAAATTGATAGAAGGCATCAATTCAGAGAAGGAAAGGTAACATACATTTTATAGTAGTTTTCTATGATGTTTTTTAAGTTGTTAGCAACATAAATAAAACCAAAATGATTTTTTTTGCATCAATACCAGATTGTAGAGGACATGAGACGTCCTGTACAACACACCGAACCATCTATAAGTACCGATCAAAAAATAGAAGAAGAAGAAGAAGAAGGTGAACAATAGAAATCACATCACACATATGACAAGGTATTACATATTTCATCAAAACAGTACATAGGCAAACATCCTAATGTCTCACATCTGATTTATCATATTATGTAGTCACAAATGGATGTATGTGCAAATTTGAAGCGCTCCAATTGCAGATTTTACGCCTAGATATAGAACTCAATGACAAGATAAGGGATATTCGACATACATGTCAATATACAAGGACAAAATTAGATGATTTCATAACAGAATTTTGGGTATGTATATTCTAATTTGGATATGCATTTATGCAAACATTACGACATCACAAAACAACATTATTACCTTACGAAAAAACCATGTTGTGTGCATTTAAATAGGAATACATGGAAGAAAATTTCAAAAAAAATAAATAAAGCCAACCTATCGCACTTTATCGGAAGAGTTAGAGGTACAACTTTTATGGACTCATACTTGGAATAACTTTGAATCCCGACTAAATATAACATTAATGTTTTCACTACTGCAGAGTGCAAAATGACACGCGAATTGCAAGTCCAATAACAAGCAAACATCACTTGCTTTTGCTAATAATGTACCTGTACATAAGGACAAGCGTCTCGGGGTGCTATGGAATATACCAGATTATGGTGTTCCGAATGAAGTAAATTCATTGGAAGCTTCCTTGAAAGAAATTAGCTTCAAGCCCAGGTAAAAACTCGTGCAAAAAAAGAAAAACTTAATTTTCCTTTTCCTTTTTATTTACTAAAACTCGTTTCCTTGAAAGAAATAGGCGTTGGTATACTGTTATCAACAACTTTGACGCGTTTCCATGAAAGAAATAGCCACATGTCGGAGTTGTCATGTGTACGAGCCAGGGATTCCAATTTTTTGGGTGAAATTCAGTTCTTTCGGTGGTCCCGAAATACACTTGTTCCAGTTATATTTCGGTGGCTTCATTTGAATTCTATCCAAAAATTCAAAATTTTTGTCAGTCTTTGTCCAAAAATTCAAATTTCGGTCAAATTGTCTACAATTAAAAATTTTGTCCAACCATTTTGTCCCAAAATTACACCAAATTTATGAAATGACTGAATTTCGATGGGTGCCTAAAATTTTCTTAAATGAAATTCGAAACCCTGGTACAAGCAGAATGCTTACCAAACCACAGCTCAGTGTTGACTACTTCGTGCACATTTTTTCTCAACACTGCTCGCGCACCAACCTGCACCTTGAACAAAGTTTCCCTGAAAGAAAGTGCAGTTGCCGTTACTTCCCTTACGCCTCCTACCATTCTGTGTAAAAATTTCGCAGCAGAAAGATGTATATGATTTTCACGTGCTGTGTATAAACTTGTTATTGATTCACATATGGAAAACTAAGATGTCGTCGTATATTAACATTTTATTTTACTTATTCCACGTGACATCAACCCACACGATGTGCACAGTGAACAGCGGCTTGAATAGTTTGACAAGAGAAGCAAAAGTTTCTTGTATTCTAGGAGGCCTGCTTGAACCGTTTCATTTGGATGTTGAATCTTTTAAAGATAACATGTTTTATTATAACATATCCTGTGCACATAGATTTTCCTTGTATATTTAGTGCACACCAACTAACAAAAGTCTCGAAAAATTCTGAAAAAATTGTAGCTGTACTTCATAGATTACTCTACCTATATATAAATTGTAGGTTCAAATTGTTATATATCAAGAGTTATAAAAAGATAAAATTCTCATAAGTTTAAAGAGTTTAAACTTGTCAGAATTTTCTTTTTTGTAACTCTCAATATATAATGAATTTGATTTTGAAACTTCATACATAGATAGAGTAATATATGAAGTATATCTACAATTTTTTTAGAATTTTTGTGACTTTTGTTAGTTGGTGTGTACTGTGTGTACATCGAAGCTTTGTGCACAGGATATGTTGCCGCTTTTATTGCGTAGTTTTTTTCCCAACCAACAAATTTGGATGTTGAATCTTTTAAAGATAACATGTTTTATTAAGTAGTTTTTTCCCAACCAACAACAGCAATTTGGACATTTTTTGCTGCACACAAATGGAACAAATATTCAAAGGATATGATATGGTGGGTCACCATGCTTTGCAACTACCTATCCTCCTAGAATCTGGCATTTCCACTACGAACATGGAATCACCTAGTTTCCAAGTAACCTGATCCAGTAGTTTGCATTAACATATTTATTCAAAAGCAGCATAGAACTATTATGATGAAAAAATGTTAACTACATTTTATTTTCATAATAAAAGTCAAGGTATATATAATAAGAGCTCAACATTTTATTGTTATCCAAACAATGCACCATAAACAAAAGGGTTAATCGATATATGCCCACGCAGAATCGGTTATTCGAGAATTGCCATCGCTCCTTTCAGATTTCCAGATTTGCCATTACGAAACCGTGTTTATTCGGCATATGCCATTGCAAAGACACGTGTCCCGTCCGGTCAAACCTCTCGCGCCGACTCACCGCCGGACGATTTTGCCCTCTGACCGGTTCACAAGGTCACCGCCTCCCCATTCTCGCCGCCACCCAAGAGCCAAGAACCCTAGAACAACCTCCCCATTCTCTCCCATGACGAGCCCTAGCAAATCCATCGTTCCCCATTCTCTCGCGACGAGCCTAGCAAATCCAATACCGTCACGATTGCTTCCATCGGAGTAGCTTGCATGGAGTCTGCAAGGTCTTGGTCTTCGGGTCATACGGGATGAGAGGTACGCCTCAAAATGCAAGATTTGACCGCCGCGCTGCAAGATTCCAAAGGCTTAGGCTAAGGAGCAGGAGGAAAGAAACTCGTAGGTACTTCTTGAAGTGCAAGAACAATTGCCTGCTAGTCTTCAACTTGATTGTTTGTTTGCCGAGTTGTTGGTTTGATTGCCGTTGTTTTGATAGCATTTTGTTGCTATTGAGGATTGCAGAGCAATGATGTGTGCAACTTTTTATGTGGGAGGATGAATCATTTGCATGTGGCCATGGAATGAGTGAATGAAATCTGCGATGAGCAATGTGGCTCGATTGAAGGTTGTGTGCATTTGAAGCAGCTCTGTGTGGATGTCACTGCATTGAAGAAGCAAAATGAAGAATTGATTGCAGCTGTATACTGGATGAAGAATGTTGTAGGAATGTGGATTTTTTTCTCTTGTTTCGTAATGTCAATTGTTGTAGCAGTTTCTTTGAAGTAGGCCCAGTTTCTTTGTTGTAACTGAATGATGGCATGTAACATTCTGAATGATGGCATGTAACATTGGTGATGATAATGTCAATTGTTCTTGCTCTAACTGAACTCGTGTGGACATTAGAACTTCCTAATGAAATGGAAAAAAATATAACCAATTGAATGGGAAACTCTCAATTCATACATCATTCATGCAATGGAACTTCCTGACAGGGGCACTTCCTGATAAAATGTATGTAACAAATATAACAACTAATGCAATGGAACTTCCTGATAAAATAGGCAAGGGTATCAGCCCATTCATACATCATTCATGCAATTAGGTATCTTGTTCCTGACAGGGGTCTTGTTTGATGTTCCATACATTACAAAAGTTGGCATGCAATCAAGTTTACAAAAGTTGTAATGACTGACAACAAGTTCTTGACAGGTTTACAAAAGTGAGGTAGCATCAGGTTTACAGGAATGTTTTATCTAGCCATTCTGCCCACTTGTTCTTGACAGGGGTCTTCTTTGATGATGGCTTGCTTTGTGATGTTCTTTTGCTTGGTGTGCTCCTTGCAGCATCTTCAGATGCCCTCTTCCTTAGTGATGCCATTTTGCTTGGTGTGCTGCTTGCGGGCTCCTGTGTTGCTTTCTTCCTTGAAGATGCCCTCTTCTTTGGTGTGTTGCTTGATGCATCCTCTGCTCCCTTAGCCTTCTTAATTGGTGCAGCCTTCTTTTTTGTGGGAGCCCTTTTCCTGCAAAAAACAACCATATGCATGACATGTATAGACAGCAAAGACATCTGTAATGCACCAAAGGACATGCATAGCATTACCTCTTCATGGAGCTTTCAGTTGTTGAAGTGCCAAAGATCAAATGGGGCTTCAAATTTGCATGTTTTTTGTGTGTCCAAGGGCACCACACCTTTTGCACCTAACCCTTCTCTTGGTTGGATCCAGGAAACTCCTCAGCCTCTGCTTCCTTGGTCTGCCTGCCACCCTCTTCTGCTTTGGTGGATGCACCTTATGCCCAACATCAACATGCTTCCACTGGGTCATGTCTATCATGGTGGGGATAATACCTTGATAAGCCTCTTTGAACCTCTCAATTGAGTAGTAGCTGTCCACATGATCTTATATGCTTGCTCCACGAATGGAACAGATGAATGCCATTGCATGTTTACAAGGCTTCCCTGACACTTGCCATTGCCTACATGTACCGGACCTCTCATGTAACTTCACAGAGTGCCTTCATTCAACAATTCATTCTCAAATGTGACCTCTGCCTCAGTATCATCAGTCCTGGTGATCTTTGGATGAGCAAGTCCAGCTTGCTTGCTTACCACAAACAGCTCCTTCATCACATTAGGAAGGATCACTCCTTCCATTGACCTGCCAATACTCCTCCTAACAGAGCAAACTTGCTCATTATCAGCTCTCTTATTCTATCCACAAGTTCATGAAGGTGCAGGCCCTTGATGTCCTTTATTTGGTTATTGAAGCTCTCAGATATGTTATTTGTGAGGTAGTCTACTTTGCTAAGCTCGAGAAACTACATCTATACCACAAACCATGGTGATGCTTCGCAAATAATCTATAGCATCCGGCAAGTGCTCAAAATTTTGGACATGTGCCATGAAATCTAGAATCTGTAGGACCTAGCAGCAGGATATAAGTTATCTGTGTAGACCTTGCCATGGAATTTTTTCATGAAATTACTATACAAATGTCTCATGCACTCTCTCGTGCTCAAAGATTAGGGAACACATTTTTTACAGCTGACTCTAACCCTTTACATGCATCACTAGATATCACTAAACCATCAGGACTTCCTACAGCTTTATTCAACTGGTTCATGAACCATGTCCAGTTGTCCTCAGTTTCAGAATAAAAAACACCATAAGCAACATAAAAAAGCCAGTTATGACCATCTACAGATGTTGCTGATGCTAGTTGTCCCTTATATGTACCATTTAGGCTAGTGGAATCCACACCAATGTATGGCCTGCAGCCTCTCAAGAATCCATCTATGCAAGGTTTAAATGCTACAAACATTCTGTGGAAACACATCTTATTGCCATACTTCTTCAGTTCTATTTCTACAATTGATCCTGGACTCCTATGTTCTATCTCAGCCTTCCAGTTGAAAAGCATTTGGAAGCTATCCTCATATGCACCATGTATTTGTCTAAGTGCTAATTGCATACCTGCCCATGTCTTACTATAGCCCAACTTGATCTTGTATTCATCCTACAGCTTCCTCTAAGCCTCTCTTGCCCCCTTATTTGGGTTCTTTCTCAACCTGTCCCCTATTCTGTCTGCCACCCAATCTTGTATAGCCATCTTCCCCTCCATCATCTTTGTACTAGGGCAAATGTGCTTTGAATTAAGAGTTTTGATCTACAAACACAAGAAACACAGATGTTAGCACATTGCAACACATATAATACAGACACACACAGGAAGGTGAATTACCATAATGGCACATCCATCCTGCACTTTAGAAGCATGAACTCTCCAAGAACAACCCACATGTTTATGCTCACCAATATACCTACTTTGGTCGACTTGATTGTTTTTATTTCAAAGTCATTCAGATTGCATAATGCCTAATAGCCTTTAAAAGCAACTATACCAGGAACATAGCCCTTTGACAATAGTTGGGTTGCTAAGATCATGTGTAATCGGCACTCTTCAGATCATCATCCGCCATCTCTCGCTTCATCGTGCTCAAAGCTACTAGGTTCACCCATGTAAGAGGGTTCCACCAAAAGTGATCAAGGCTCGCAGATCCCCTGTACAAGACTTCATCATCTACACCAACATACTCCTCCGCATTATCAAATGGATCTGGTCCTCCATCATCAACAGCAAAACATATAAAAGTGATTTCCTTCTCAATGTTGTACATCTCAATCACGCTCCTGACATCAGTATCTTCAGTGAATTCAGCATCCTCACCGAACCGCTTGTCATAGTAGTACAAATGACACTTTTGGTTGAGTCCCCATGTCATATGCGTATGCAAAGCTTGCTTCAGTGACCGCAAGTTAATATCCTTCTCATCATTTAACCATGTCAGCTTCCTTGACCTACTGTACACCTTCCTACCGCTTTTTCTATTGTGGAGAACGCCTCCACCGAATAACTACCCTAAACTTTGCCTCAAGATCATCGCTCCTATAGAAATCCCGAAGAGTCAAAACTACATCTAATTTACTAAGCTAAATTCCTATGCAAACAATCAAAACTACCATGCCAACAATCTCAACGCTTACTTCTCAAGCACGCGCGGGTCGTAAATCAGTTCGCCACCAAGATCCATTGCCGCCACGGACATCCGATTAGCCAAGCGAGTGGGGAATGACGCGCTTTAGCCCGCCATGGAAGCAATCGCGAACGGCGCCGATTTGCTAGGGCTCGTCGCGGGAGAGAATGGGGAGGATGTTCTAGGTTCTTGGCTCTTGGGTGGCGGCGCAGAGAATGGGGAGGGCGATGACCTTGTGAACCAGTTATGGGGCAAAATCGTCTCAAGGCGTGAGTCGGGCGAGAGGTTTGACCGGACGGGCACGTGTCGCTCGCAATGGCATATGCCGAATAAACACGGTTTCAGAATGGCAAATCCGAAATACGAAAGGAACGATGGCAATTCTCGAATAACCGATTCTCGCAGGGCATATATCCGATTAACCCTAATTAGTATGTGTAAAGATTGCATGCTAGCAATATTCCAATTGTTGATTGTTTGAGGGTCTCAAAAACTTCAAAGAAACAAAGAAGGGACATGTTAAGTAGAATGCGTAAGATTGACAATGATTATTATCCCGAGGTATGCTTAATTTTGTAACTTCTCTTGATCAATACAAGGTGCAAGTTTGGGTAACACTTTCCTTGCATGCTCGATGACATCGCATCGATGTTTGTTGTGAATGCCGGTAGTGGTTTCAAGCTACTCGAATTCAGTGAAAGGCTTTCTTGACCCGACCGCCATCCACCGCCGAAGGGCGGCCGCCGCCCGCCCATGCCACCTCCTGCTGCGATGCTTCCTCGCGCCACCGCAACCGGGAGGGTGTAGTCGAGCGAAGGATTGGCGGCTCTTAGCCCGGTAATTCCATGGGTTTCTTGGGACACCTCGCTTAATTCAGATATGCTTCCCTTGTTAATTGTCGGCTGTTGCAAGAAATTAACTAGGTTGCTTGTTGATCACTAACTCATCGCAATGTATCACAACAGTACCGCTGGCTCTTGATAAGCATCCGGTGGCAACTAAGGCGGTCATACTTGCTGTCCTAACCCTTGCGGGGACCTCATCCGCTAGGTGACTTGTTCTCGGCTTTTGCCGCGTTTGACTTCCATATTAAGGAATGCAGCATGGATTTCGTAATTCTTCATTAATCGATGAACCATCTTTTCAAGAAGTGGTACTATCTTGTTCGGCTACATGCCATCATGCTTGGATTGGTATTCACACTAGATGGGCAAGCATGAGCTAAACGTAGCACAAGAACAATATTTTGAATGTTGACCTATGAATTTTTAGATTAATTTATCACTAAACTTTTGCTAATTATCAAACCTCTCGTGACAGTGCACTTGCGCAATACTATTAATCTATTATTATTTATTAAACCTTGCCGGGTTGGCTCACTGAAGTGTCTTGAGCTTGTAGAAATTACTATCGCTGTTGTTTGTTACTTACAACTACTTTCCCTGTCGTTCCAGCTTGTAATTGATAAAGTGCTGGAGTTAGATTTGAAGAGAACATTTGTATTCACTTTTCTGGGACTTGTCCTAGTGGGCCCAACGTTACATGTCTGGTAATCTTGTCTATGCTACATAAATAATGGTTATCACTTATCTCTAGTTTGTCCAGATAGTGTTCTCTGCTCTCTGCTGTTTGTTTGATAGCTATAGTCCATATGCAGGTATTTGTATTTGAGTAAATTGGTGACAATCAGTGGAGCATCAGGTGCAACTGCTCGCCTTTTACTTGACCAGGTTTTCATCATTTCCCTTCCTCCGTCCTGTTTCCAAGTACAGGGTTAATGTAATTACATAGTTTTCCTTCATGCCCTTACTGTCCTCTTCTGTTATTTCTTTTTGACATGCTTTTATCGGCTCCCCTGTCTAGTTCATATTTTCTCCCAGTTTTATCGGAGTCTTTATGAGCTTACTGGTCACCTTGGAGGGTAAGCCCTCTTGTTGTGCCAAAGCTTAAGTAGGTGAGATGGACCTTTTCTCTCAACCCCCACCCCTGCGCAGCAACCGAAAAAAATACTGTGCATGTGCACTCGTTCACTGCTACCTAACATCTATTTACTTGTACAGGAGTGGTTATCATCAGTGTTCAGAATTGGCAATTGTGGATACCCTTTCAGTTTTCGAATTTTTACTTTGTCCCACAGAAGCTCAAGGTATTTAAAATTCACATTTCCACAATTTTGTAGACTGCAATATTTAGTACTCAAGAAATGCATTCTATATGTCCTGTTTGTATGTTGTTTTAGCTTGCTCTACATGTTCTCACGTAACTTACTGCCAATTTTCTAGGTTCTTGCTGCTAATTTTGTAGCCCTTGCATGGAATGTGATTTTGTCCTTTAAAGCCCACAAGGAAGTTGTTGCAAAATAGGTAATCTTGTCTGGTATGTATAGACATGTGAGACAGTTCGATCTGTGTCTGCACGAAAGGATAACGTGAGAGACTATTTTAAAGAGATTTTAACTTTGAAAAATGAAACTTGCTCTCATATTCCTTTAAACAAAAAATGCTCTCATATATGGACATTGTCTTTTGCTATTGTGGTTTGAGCCAGATTCTTCTATAGTTCTTTTGATAATTCTTTACGGTAGATAGAGACTTTCAGGGGTGCTCTTACATTCTAAAGTTTATTTGTGATTAGCTATTTACTTCATATTACTCGATCCTTATAATGAACTAGAATCATTCTTGTATCTATTGTCTGTGATTTATTTTCTGTACACTGTCTGTGATTATTTTCTGTACAGAGGGCATGGCTAGCACTGCCTGAGGCTAGCCACAAATGCCAGTTTTTTATTTTCGTGTGTGGGACTATCAGTGACGGTTCTAGCCAAAACCGCCACTGATAGTACTAGTATCTGTGGCGGTTTGGTTAGAACCGTCACTGATAACCGAATATCAGTGGCGGTTCTAGCCAAAAACAGCCACTGATATTACTAGTATCTGTGGCGGTTTCGCCGTAACCGCCATCGATATCCGAATATCGATGACGGTTCGCCGTAAACCGCCACGATACTAGTAATATCATGGCGGTTTTGGCCAGAACCGCCATCGATATTCGGTTATCGCGACGGTTCGCGTAAACCGCCACGATACTAGTAATATCGATGGCGGTTTTTTTAGAACCGCCATCGATATTCGGTTATCGCGACGGTTCTAACCAAAACCGCCACAAATAATGTTATCTGTGGCGGTTCTAGAACCGCCACCGATAATCCTTAATTATCGATGGCACTAAATCGTGGCGGTTTAAAACTGTCATCGATGGCGCTTATGAACCGCCATCGATGACCTTTTTCAAGGTAGTGTCGCTTTCGCACTGGGGTGTTCAAAAAATTTTGGCACCCCATCGAATTCTCTGAAATTCAGTCATTTCAGAATTTTTGTGTAATTTCTGGACGAAATGGGTTGACAAAAATTTGAATTTTAGACAAAATTTGTCAAAACTTTGAAATTTTGGACAGAATTCAAATAAACCGACGGAAATGCAACTGGGACAAGTTCGACGTAATTCGAATACCTAGCTCCTACACATCACAGCTCCGACATGTGGCTAGCATTTGTATTTCTTTCAGTTCTCGATGCCAGGTCAAGAAAATTGCAATGAACTAAAACGAAACGATAAGTTCGAAGGATGATTCGCAAGTTTTCGCGTAAGTGCAAGAGAGAGAGAGCGACAAAGACTGGACCTGAACCGATGAGCCGAAGACAACAAGAAGGCGACTGATATTACATCTTCACGAGTAAAAAATATGAACACGGCACATGGTACATTATTTAAGTGTTCAATCTGTGCTCAGACTGTTATGTTTCTAACCCGGTATATCTTTTTCTCAATTCTAATTTTACAATCATCTACAGAATAATTTCGCTATCAGGCGACTAATCTGTTTGAAACGTTCCAAACGGAATCATTTTTCCCATCAGAAGATAACCTTTCGTTTAAGCTAGCTGAAGGGTTACACGGTATGCTACGCTAGCACCAAATAAAATCTACCGATAAACCAGAACCTTCTCATAAGAAGGGGATCATAGATCGTTACCACTAGACGCCAGAGTGCAGCGGAAGGAAAGGTCTAATAGCCGGTTCGACGAAGGCCGATGTAGCGGAAGTAGATGATCGCCCACAGAGCGATTGTCTCTCTCGCAAGCCAATCGCCTTCTTGCTGAAGTCGATCGTCCATGAAAGCAACGCTCCTCCTTGTCGCGTCGTCCCAATCAACGCCGCAGCCGCAGCAACGCCTCTACGTAGTCCACACGCACAGGAGAATTCCGTGCGCCGGTGTGCTAGCACCGTGACGACAGATGGAAGATGACGGCTAGGGTTTTGGTGGAGAGGAGAACTTCGACTCATCCGCCTCCACCCCATCCCTTTATATAGCTCTCGTGGGCCTCTACATTAGAGCCCTAACATGGTACAAAGCCCACGCCACACGTGGTCCATGATTATCTCTTGGGTATAAATCCAACATTATTGGCAACTTCCTCCAACCGCGCTCACGTTCTTATCACCTATTTGGATGTTTGCTTAGGGGGAGGTCCAACGCGCGTTGGATGGAGTCGCTCGTCCAACGCGCATGAGACCGTCAGATAAGGACTACTGTGCGCGTTCGCTACGGGGGAGGTCTAACGCGCGTTAGATGGCGCCGCTCATCCAACACGCGTGAGACCGGTCCTTATCTGACGATCTCACGCGCGTTGGACGAGCGGCGCCATATATCCAACGCGCATTGGACCTCCCCCAAGCGTTGTACGCGTTTCTTATCCGAATTTACTTCACCCGAAACACCATACTCTGGTATTTCATAGCACCCCGAGAGGCACGCATGCATCCATCCACCTTTCCATTCATAAATACTACCCTTCCACCGATCTGGGTTGTGCATAATCATCTTGGAGGAGCGAGATCAATCTTGCCGATCAGGTTCTTCAATCCCTCCCGTTGGTCTATATTGATTTGATTTTCTGGCTGTACCGTATGAGATCGATGCCTTGACATCATGATATGCTAGGTTTGGTGCGTTTACTTTTGCGATTAGGATTGTGAGAGAAAAAACTACTCCACGGTACGCCTGGGACTCTCTCTCTCTCTCTGTGTGTGTGTGTGTAATTTAACGGATTAGAGTGCAAGCTTGCAATCCTAGAATGATTAAATTTGTTCATGTTATCTGTGATACTAATAGTTCATTTGTAAAACTTTTTCCTTTGGGTTATTTGTAGTGAACAACTTGTTATAATTTTTAGCTATCGTTCTGGGGTTCATATTGTACTTAGAGATTTTTATATATATTGTAAATGGTTTTTTATTTCTAATATAATGAATTAAGATTCATGACATAAAAAATATCCTAATCCGACAGGTTCATATTACTCGAAATTTTTTGAGTATGCCTCTTTCTTACCCCTTATCAGACATAAGTTTTCAATGGTAATTCAGTTTTAGAGTCATATGACTAATGACATGTTTGAGATAAAATAATTTTACAGGAATTTTGAAGGAATTGTTTTGTTTTCTGCAAAATTCAATATTCAGTGATCCAGTTTTTAATTCAATTTCATACAAATACAATGAAAGATATTAATAAAATTTATCCAGTGCATCGCACGGGTTAACGACAAGTTGACCTTAACTTCTACAAATTATATGCGCTATCACATCTCCCGTTGTACAAAATTCATCAGAAGAAGCACAGATGGACAGAAGGCTACAGATGGACAGAAGGCTCCTGGAAGCAGCCACATCCGGTGATTCGAGCTCAATGAAGGAGATGGCTTCACAGAATCCAAGCGTGCTGCTTGGAACAACTCCAAAGGGGAACACCTGCCTCCACATAGCCTCCATACATGGTCAGGTGGGATTCTGTAAGGATGTGTTGGATCTAAACCAGTCTCTTGTCGCCGTTGTCAACTCGAATGGGGAGACACCACTGCTCACCGCCGTGACAAGTGGCCATGCCTCTTTGGCAACTTATTTACTCAGTGTCTGCTGTGACAAGACAATCTTGCAACAAGACAACAACGGATGCAATGTGTTGCACCATGCCATTCGCAGCGGCCACCGGCGCCTCGCTTTGGACTTCATAGAAGCAAAGCCCGCCTTGTCGCAAGCTGTGAACAAATACAATGAGTCGCCCATGTTCATCGCGGCGTTGAGAGATTTCACTGATGTTTTCGAGAAACTGTTGAAAATTCCTGATTCTGCCAACGCGGGATCCATTGGCTGGAATCCCCTGCATGCTGCTGTGAGAAATGGGAATTCAGGTAAGAACCACGGAGTATAGTGGCATCAGGATTGTGAAGCTTAAGATTATCTAGATCATAATTTGTGCATGCCTTATTTGTTTGCAGTTATTGCTAAAAGAATCGTGGAGAAACGTCCTTGGCTGGCCAGGGAAGAATGCAACTACAAGAATACTCCATTGCTGCTGGCTGTGATTTGGGACAGGATTGACGTGCTACGGGTATTGTTGGAGCATGATTGGTCATTAGGGCATGTAGCAAACGGTCTTCCTCTCCTAGCTTCGGCCGCATTTCAAGGTTGTGTTGGTGCTGCTAGAGAGCTTCTTAAGCATTGTCCAGATTCGTCTCCGTACCGTAATATGGAGACAGGTTGGACATGTCTTCATGAAGCTGTGAATCAAGGTCATGCAGAGTTCGTTGAATTTATCCTGAGGGCACCGCAACTTCGGAAGCTTGTTA
This sequence comes from Guadua angustifolia, assembly GCA_036346375.1. Taxonomy (NCBI): domain Eukaryota; kingdom Viridiplantae; phylum Streptophyta; class Magnoliopsida; order Poales; family Poaceae; genus Guadua; species Guadua angustifolia. The sequence continues at coordinate 30,870 of JAYEVE010000220.1, forward strand.
ACATGCGGGATGAGGACGGAAAAACTGCTCTGTTTTACGCTGTCAGGAATCGCGATCCTAAAATCGTTGCTGCTTTGTTGTCTGACAAAGACATAGACACCACATTATATGACAACGGTGGTCAGCCAGTAATTGGCGAACTATACTTTCCCGTGGGTCGTGCCAAGACATTAAACTGGGTATGCTACAAGTACCCAATCTATTTCGATCAACATATAGGTCCCGTGAAACCTTCTTTGATAAGTTGCTTAATTGATACTTTAATTCATTATGTACATCTCATTGTTTGATGCATTATGGGTTATTCCTAGGCTTTTGAGAAGTCATAATATTTCCCAACTTACTACAGAAATGTTTTTATCATCACATTTTCTAACTTACTTAAATACACCATTAATTATAAAAGGACACTATTAATCATACAATCGCTAAGCTTAATAATTACATTACGGTGAGCTTCATTTGTCCCTTTCTTTTATTCGTGCAGAACGAAGTCTTCATGCTTTTATTTAAAGCTGATCCCCTGGCTGCAACTTCTATTGGCATTCACGTGGTCAAGAAGACAATAATCGATGAATCAAGGAAGCATGTCAAGTCGCTGACTCAGACTTACACAAGCAACACTTCTCTGGTGGCGATCCTCATCGCGACGATCACCTTCGCTGCTGCCTTCACCTTACCTGGAGGAACCGATCAGGGGCTCCCCATCATGGCTAGGAAGCTAGCATTCCAGGCATTCTTGATCTCTGACACCTTGGCAATGTGCTCCTCACTCGCTGTTGCCTTCATATGCATCGTAGCAAGGTGGGAGGATTTTGAGTTCCTGCTCCATTACAGGTCCTGTACCAAGAAACTTATGTGGTTTGCGTACATGGCAACCACCGTGGCATTTGCAACAGGTTTATACACAGTGGTGGCCCCTCGTAACCTTTGGTTGGCTATCGGAATTTGCTGCCTATCAGTTTTGTTGCCGGTTGTAACTATGCTGCTTGGCGAATGGCCTGTTCTGAAGCTTAGATTTCGGTTGGGTCGAGCTTTCAAGCCAGAGCTTCTCGGTATGGTCTAGCAACGTGTAAGCACTGGCGGGAAGCAAACAGAGTACCGGGCGGAGAGGTTTGAATAAGGGAATAGTAGCGATAATTAGCACTGTTGCTGTAATTTGTGTTTTCGCTAATACTTACTGCATTTACTGCGTATGGTGTCGGGTGAAAAAGAGGAGTATAAATACTTTGTATTGGTGACTTCAGGAGCAAGAAAGAAAATAACATATGGAATGAAACTTTCTGCCATTCTCTCTTTTGTTCTTCCCTTCCCTTTCCCCTTTTCTTACTGTCGGTCGTTGTCTCACGCCCCAATCTCCCTTGGCGGCAAGGGGAACCTGGAGATACGTTACACAACGTCAATTTGTTTCGTTACTTCTGCCTACTTACTGTTCTACATTTTTTTCCTAAATTTATGTATGTTGCATGTTTGTGGAGCCATATTCTAAATTCTTAAATTTCATGTAAAACCTAAACTATATGTACTTTGAACATGCATGGGCCTTCTTAAAGAACTTGCGCTTTTTACAAGTTGGTTTTGCTCATGGGAAACTGCGCGCATGAATACCCAGGCACTCAAATGAGAAGTGTCTCAACAGTCCACGTGATCTATTTTTTTATGTTTCTTTGTATTTTATAAAAATAGCACTCACCTTATACTCCCTCCACTCATAATACATGTCATTTTAGATATCAACACGGTCATTAAATCATAACTTTTACTACTAATTTGTGTTGTACAATAAAAATAAAATCCAATAAAATCATAATACTATAAAAGTATCTTTCGAAACAAATCTAAACATATGGTTTTCATGTATCAATCGAAATATTTAAAAATATATCGATTGGCGAAAGATTTATTGCATGCAACCCAGAATAACATATATTTATGACCGAAGAGAGTATCATCCACCCGAAGCACTGACCGGTTCTTGAGCACCCTCGTGGACGAGCTTGGATGCTTGTAGACGGGCATGGGTATGCTCGTAGGTGAGCTTAGGCCTACATGGTTAGGCGGACCAGCTGGCTCGACCATCCGAGGATCCTCCTTGCGACATCATCCAAGAGCATGCATGGTCGGCCGAAACCAGCTGCCGGGGTATAATAGTCGTTATGGAAATTATCCAATCCCCGACAGCTTGTGAATCGGTTGACGTGGTGGCGATGGCATTTTCGCCTTATACCACTTGCCTATTTGCATGTCACCTTTAGGCTTAACAGTCTTCGAGTTCTTCCCTTCTTGATCTATGTGGGGAACCGTCCCCGGGACTCCACTGATTCACCCAAATGCATGGCATATCTCGAGTGAATCAAGGGAACCTCGGGCGTCCCGTGATTATACCCGTGTTGGTCCCAGGATAGTTCGCCAACACGAGCACTCTCATCCAATAGTTGACATCACAACACATACATAATTAGCGGAAACATAAACGTTATTACATACCAAAAGTAGGACTGCTGTCCATAACGACATATTTAAAGTTATTACATCAAGTAGCAGCGGAAATCATAAGATAAACAACAAAAGGGCCAGCATGGCATGCCCCCAAACCCTCAGGCAACCAACTGGGGCAAGAACGGCGACTAAACGTTAGCATTGTCGAAATCTGCCCGGTAAAAGTCCCCGGGTATTGCCTCATCCTCACCTGCAGCAAGTGGACAATCCGATTGAGTACAAAGAGTGTACTCGCACAATAATATACATTTCAATGCTGATTTCTAGCTACATGTGGTTGCTACATCAAGGAGGGCATAATGGCAATTTTCAGCATAAAGCAGCATTTGTTGTAAAGCGAAAACATGTATAGATTGAAAAGAATTGCACTTGGTAAACATTTGAAAGATTGAATACATAATATAACATCATCATAATCACATTCTTACATGCCTTCAAGCATTCTCCTAACCATGAGTTCCATCGCCATGTTCAAACACATCCACAAGTACTCCAATACTTGTCTCATCACACACACACACAAGTACTCCAATACTTGTGTGTTTTTTCCACTCCCATCCCATTCTTACCAAAACCTTAAAACTCGCCCAAAGGATCGACAATTCAAGAGATCGCCCTAACCATGGACGCGCTATTCGAATAGTTTAAACTCGCAGAGGTACGACTTACCCACACGACACGCCACACTCGTGAGCCAAGCTATTAACACATTTCCTTAGATGTGTCGGCCGAGGTGAACGTGACAAACCATTTTCCAAGATGCATGGTAGTGCATATAAACCATCCGGATGATCTGTGACCTCGATCCCGCGTGCCCGAAGGTTCGTGTGTGTGGATCAAGGAGTACACCCGTTGTTGGACATCCCCAACTCAACAAAGTCGAGGACTCGAGGACATTTCTTGGCGCTCCACAAAGCCCAAGGAACTCCCATGACATTCCTTGACACTCCACAAAGCTCAAGGAATACCGAGTGCACATGGTTTACATACCCTAGTCATACACAAGTACTTGGTTACACCGTCCCATAAACGGCGTGTGGTTCGCACGATAGTTACTCAAAAAAACGTCACCAGGATTTAATCCTTAGGGTCCTTAGCCAACATCTCTAATCATTGAACAACATTTGAAACCAACTTCATTATAATAATTCTCAATCATTGCGACCAATGGACTAAGTCCATCTATCGCGGTTTCTAACGATGTTCTAAGCATGGCTAAGCAAATCGTACGAACCCATATAGTAATAAACCAACCACCTAGGGCGACAATGGAAATATGGAGTGAACATGCTAAGGGTATAACACACAACCTGGTGATAGCTAAGAATTCTACCCAAACATAGTTGTAATTGAAGTAAACATGCATTCAATAAAATAATTTCAAACTGTAGGTGTCAAAATAGTAGGAGCAAACGTGGTCAAGGAATAAGGTAGTGCCTTGCTGCTCGTTCTTGACTTCGAAAACGTAGTCGTACTCGGGAGTGCCCTCCGAAGCGTCAACACCTAACGAGAAAATCCAAGTCCATAAACACCAAATCAACAATCCACATGGTGCACATGAGTAAAGATGCATGAAATGCTCATGATATGTAATACTAATCATAATATGCATGTACTAATTGAGTTTTTGTGCTAAAAGTTCAAGTCTTAGGGCTTTTATTGAATTATGTTCGGAGTATCCGAGTGTTACTTCGGACTGTCCGAGTGGACCCTCTCGGTCTGAAGTTGAAACTATACTCGGACTATCCGAAACTTCATTCGGAATGTCCGAATGGTTCGGACTATCCGAGTGGTCACTTCGGAATGTCCGAGCAGACCCTCTCGGTCAAGCCAAATCAGCCTCTACTCGGACTATCCGAAAAGTGGTTCGGAGTATCCGAAGGTATGTTCGGAGTATCCGAACGTTACCTCGGAATGTCCGAGCAGACCTTCTCGGTCACGCCATATCAGTTCTATTCGGACTATCCGAAATACTATTCGGAGTGTCCGAGCGGTTCGGACTGTCTGAGTGAAATCTCGGACTATCCGAAATGACTTTTTCTGCTTCAAAAACGACTCACGTACAAGTGGCTTCTACACTTCATAGGGATGGACTAGGGCTCTAATGGAATGGACTAAGGTAGAAACTTACCACTACAAGGTTGCCTTTGCACAAGGTGGATGTTGGTTTCGGCGAGGGAACGACGAAGAATGTCACAACACCGGTCTTCGCGGTTCACCTCCTCCTAGCTCGAGTAGACAACAATGCCCTCACTTGCTCGTGCTTGCCGCAGCTACTAGACCTCCTCCTCAAGCTTCCATACGACATGCGCAACCCGATTCAAAGTGTGAAGATGGATTCCATGGGGAAAATAGCAATGAGTTACAAGGGCAGAAATTTCAGAACAAGGAGGAATGAAAAATCGATTGCCACTCACCCAAAACTTGGTGCCTCAAGAATCCATTTGGATGGATTTGAAGCTCTTGATCTTGGCTTCAAGGTGGTATAGCATGCACAAGCTCAAACTCAAGAATGGAGGGGATTTGAGGGGGAAGAATGGCAAGAGTGGAGAAGAACACTTTGCTATTTTTCTGGGTTGGGGCTGTGCAAATGGGCAGAAAAAGGGAGGAGAAACCAAGGTTTAGGCCTTATATAGGCTGCCCACTCATGCCTTACATGTGGGGCTAGGTCCCACATGTCATAGGGTGGGTAAGGAGGTGGGTATGGGTGGTTGAAGTGAGAAAAGACATGGAAAAGATGTGCAGCCACAATTTCCTAAGCAATGGTAGGTCCCATGTGTCATAGACTAGGGTAGGGTGAATAGAGTAGGAATTGGTATGGTAGGTGTGCAGCCTACTCTCCTCTCTCTACAAACATGGCCCACATGTCATTGGGTAGGGTGAAATAACATGTGTGCGCTTTTTTTAGAAAGTGAATGTTAGGATTTTGCAACTCCTCTTTTATACAAGATGAATGTCCTAACACTTGTATGATTATAATTAAATGAGGATGCAACGATATTATGGAAGATGTTAGCGACAAGCCTCACTTAATGGATTAACGAAAATCGAGTCATATAATCTATCTCAGATCTGTAGTGAGCCAACTGTAATCCTCAGGATCTCTTTGCTGCTAGAATTAGGCTGTAAGACAACATGTCGGGTAATCCTTGACTCCATGTCCTGCATCGGCTCCTTCCCTTTTCCAGAACATTGAACCATGTTCATTGGAAAAGGGTTAGAGTCTATTTGCATCGTCGGCTCTTCTACAAACATAAGCCGAACATCCTCTATAGTGGATTGAATCTGTTGTCAAAAAATATTGTATTATGGGAAAAATAATGGTGCCATTTGCAATACATTTGTTTCTTGATTTTCTCGACCGATGGTATGACATGTCTCTCAAGTAACTGTATAATCTTTTCTTGTAGAAGTAAATAAAAAATACACACACATTTCGAGACATCAAAAGTATACTTTATTTTCGACTTATTTTTAGTCGGCTTAAGCCAAGAACAGACCAAGGACATCTTACATCCTTTAATCTACTCGGCTATGTTTATTCCTGCCTCATCATCCTCAGAGGATTCACTTGAACAGTGTTTGACCAAGTTAAGTTTAGCTTTGTCTTTATCCTTATTATTATTAACCTTGAACTTGTACTTAAGCCCTATATTATTGGTAAATTGGTTTTTTTAAGCTGACACCCTATAAAGCAAATAACTTAGATCGGTGAACTCTTGCCCACCAAAATTTTCCTTCAAGCGGGAATCAACCCTTGGAAGGCCAAATAGGCCAGTTTGTTATCAGGTAAAGTGACGCTAAAACACTGATTTCTTACTTCTCTAAACCTCTTAATATAATCGGTTATTGATTCTCCAAAATTCTGATGAACAGAACTTAAGTCAAAAATCCTAAATTCCAGACTGCCAGTAAAAAAGTACTCATGGAATCGGCTTTCCAAAGCGGTCCAAAAGTGAACTGAATTTGGAGGCAAGCTAGTAAAGTAAGTAAAGGTAGCTCCTGATAAGGACAGCGGGAACCACCTGATTTTTAGCCTCTCAGACTGAGTAGTTTCACTGCACTGTGTAATGAAACGCCCAACGTGCTCCAACGTGATAACAGAGTCATCCCCATAAAACTTGGTGAAATCAGGAACTTTGAAATTGTTGGGGTAAGGCATTTGGTCAATGAATCAGGATATGGCTTCTTATAACCGATAAGCGTCCCCTTAGGCTGTATGCCGAATTGGTCTCTCAATATAGCAGATATCTAATCGGTCCAGTTAACTGCATTAGTCAACACAAAGTTAGGAGTTTGCCAATTATGTTCATAACTCCCCCCCGACATTTGGGCCCACCTGACGCAATGTATAAACCATTTTTTGAGCCTCTAACGGCATAGATCTGTTGGTGGACCCAGGATGTTAGTGTTTGGTAAGGATATAAGGTCACAATCTTTCAAGGTGAATTTGAAGGTAACACAAAAGATCAAAGATGACTACACATTCGGTAATTCGTTGTGGCACGATAAGAGGCAACCATTGGGTCCGTATCCCAATAGCCGTTCATGTTGGGTGATGCATGATCTCTATTCAACTGTCTCCTAAACCATAGTTGTGTGAAAAAACAATTGAGTTTAGAAAGTTTGTCTCTAGTAAGCTTGTCACCCGTTTTGTTTAGGGTTAATCAGATATATGCCACTGCAGGAATCGGTTATTCAAGAATTGCCATCGTTCCTTTCATATTTCCAGATTTGCCATTACGAAACCGTGTTTATTCGGCATATGCCATTGCAGGCGACACGTGCCCCGTCCGGTCAAACCTCTCGCCCGACTCACTGCCTTCGGACGATTTTGCCCCCCGCACCGGTTCACAAGGTCACTGCCCTCCCCCATTCTCTGCCGCGCCACCCAAGAGCCAAGAACCCTAGAACATCCTCCCCCATTCTCTCCCACGACGAGCCCTAGCAAATCCAGCGCCGTTCGCCGATTGCTTCCAAGGCGGGCTAAAGGCGCGTCATTCCCACTCCGCTTCGGCTAATCGGATGTCCGTGGCGGCAATGGATGCGGCTGGCGAACTCGGTATTACCCCAGGCCGCAAGGCTTCGTGAGAAGTAAGCCGAGATTGTTGGCATGGTAGTTTTGATTGTTTGCATAGGAATTTAGCTTGGTAAATTAGATGTAGTTTTGACTCTTTCGGGATTTCTATAGGAGCGATGATACTGAGGCAAAGTTTAGGGTAGTTATTCAGGTGGAGGCGTTCTCCACAATAGAAGAAAGCGGTAGGAAGGTGTACAGTAGGTCAAGGAAGCTGACATGGTTAAATGATGAGAAGGATATTAACTTGCGGTCACTGAAGCAAGCTTTGCATACGCATATGACATGGGGACTCAACCAAAAGTGTCATTTGTACTACTATGACAAGCGGTGCGGTGAGGATGCTGAATTCACTGAAGATACTGATGTCAGGAGCGTGATTGAGATGTACAACATTGAGAAGGAAATCACTTTTATATGTTTTGCTGTTGATGATGGAGGACCAGATCCATTTGATAATGCGGAGGAGTATGTTGGTGTAGATGATGAAGTCTTGTACAGGGATGCTGCAGGCACTGATCACTTTGCGGTGGAACCCTCTTACATGGGTGAACCTAGTAGCTTTGAGCCTGATGAAGCAGAGATGGCAGATGATGATCCTGAAGAGCTGACAGTTACACATGATCTTAGCAACCCAACTATTGTCAAAGGGGCTATGTTCCCTGGTATAGTTGCTTTCAGAAAGGCTATTAGGCATTATGCAATCCTGAATGACTTTGAAATAAAAACAATCAAGTCTGACCAAAGTAGGTATATTGGTGAATGCAAACATGTGGGTTGTTCTTGGAGAGTTCATGCTTCTAAAGTGCAGGATGGATGTGCCATTATGGTAATTCACCTTCCTGTGTGTGTCTCAGATATATGTGTTGCAATGTGCTAACATCTGTGTTTCTTGTGTTTGTAGATCAAAACTATTAATTCAAAGCACATTTGCCCTAGTACAAAGATGATGGAGGGAAGATGGCTACACAAGATTGGGTGGCGCATGTAATAGGGACTCTGTTGAGAAAGAACCCAAATAAGGGGCAAGAGAGGCTCAGAGGAAGCCGCAGGATGAATACAAGATCAAGTTGGGCTATAGTAAGACATGGGCAGGTATGCAATTAGCACTTAGACAAATACATGGTGCATATGAGGATAGCTTCCAAATGCTTTTCAACTAGAAGGCTGAGATAGAACATAGGAGTCTAGGATCAATTGTAGAAATAGAACTGAAGAAGTATGGCAATAAGATGTGTTTCCACAGAATGTTTGTAGCATTTAAACCTTGCCTAGATGGATTCTTGAGAGGCTGCATGCCATACATTGGTGTGGATTCCACTAGCCTAAATGGTACATATAAGGGACAACTAGCATCAAGAACATCTGAGATGGTCATAATCGGCTTTTTATGTTGCTTATGGTGTTTTTTATTCAAATCGAGGACAACTGGACATGGTTCATGAACCGCTTGAATAAAGTCAGAGGAAGTCCCGATGGTTTAGTGATATCTAGTGATGCATGTAAAGGGTTAGAGTCAATTTGTAAAAATGTGTTCCCTAATGCTTGAGCACAGAGAGTGCATGAGACATTTGTATAGTAATTTCATGAAAAATTCCATAGCAAGGTCTACACAGATAACTTATATCCTGCTTGCTAGGTCCTACATGATTCTAGATTTCAAATGGCACATGTCCAAAATTTTGAGCACCGCCAGATGCTATAGATTATTTGCGTACATCACCATGGTTTGTGGTATAGATGTAGTTTCTCGAGCTTAGCAAAGTAGACTACCTCACAAATAACATATCTCGAGAGCTTCAATAACCAAATAAAGGACATCAAGGGCCTGCACCTTCATGAACTTGTGGATAGAATAAGAGAGCGATAATGAGCAAGTTTGTCGTTAGGAGGAGTATAAGGTGTCAATGGAAGGAGTGATCCTTCCTAATGTGATGAAGGAGCTGTTTGTAGGTAAGCAAGCAAGCTGGACTTGCTCATCCAAAGATCACCGGGATGATGATACTTGAGGCAGAGGTCACATTTGAGAATGAATTGTTGGACTGAAGGCACTCTGTGAAGTTACATGAGAGGTCCTGTACATGTAGGCAATGGCAAGTGTCGGGGAAGCCTTGTAAACATGCAATGGCATTCATCTGTTCCATTCGTGGAGCAAGCATAGAAGATCATGTGGACAGCTACTACTCAGTTGAGAGGTTCAAAGAGGCTTATCAAGGTATTATCCCCACCATGATAGACATGACCCAGTGGAAGCATGTTGATGTTGGGCATAAGGTGCATCCACCAAAGCAGAAGAGGGTGGCAGGCAGGCCAAGGAAGCAGAGGCTGAGGAGTTTCCTGGATCCAACCAAGAGAAGGGTTAGGTGCAAAAGGTGTGGTGCCACTCGACACCTGCAAAAAACATGCAAATTTGAAGCCCCGTTTGATGCTGGCACTTCTGAACAACCTGAAAGCTCCATGAAGAGGTAATGCTATGCATGTCCTTTGGTGCATTACAGATGTCTTTGTTGTCTATACATGTCATGCATATGGTTGTTTTTTGCAGGAAAAGGGCTCCCACAAAAAAGAAGGCTGCACCAATTAAGAAGGCTAAGGGAGCAGAGGATGCATCAAGCAACACACCAAAGAAGAGGGCATCTTCAAGGAAGAAAGCAACACAGAGCCCGCAAGCAAGACACCAAGCAAAATGGCATCACCAAGGAAGAGGGCATCCAAGATGCCGCAAGGAGCACACCAAGCAAAAGAACATCACAAAGCAAGCCATCATCAAAGAAGACCCTGTCAAGAACAAGTGGGCGAATGGCTAGATAAAACATTCTGTAAACTCGATGCTACCTCACTTTTGTAAACTGTCAAGAACTTGTTGTCACCATTACAACTTTTGTAAACTTGATTGCATGCCAACTTTTGTAATGTATGGAACATGAAACAAGACCCTCGTCAGAACAAGATACTGATTGCATGAATGATGTATGAATGGGCCGATACCCTTGCCTATTTTATCGTGAAGTTCCATTGCATTAGTTGTTATATTTGTTACATTTTATCAGGAAGTGCCCCTGTCAGGAAGTTCCATTGCATGAATGATGTATGAATTGAGAGTTTCCCATTCAATTGGTTATATTTGTTTCCATTTCATCAGGAAGTTCTAATGTCCACACGAGTTCAGTTAGAGCAAGAACAATTGACATTATCATCACCAATGTTACATGCCATCATGCCATCATTCAGAATGTTACATGCCATCATTCAGTTACAACAAAGAAACTGGGCCTACTTCAAAGAAACTGCTACAACAATTGACATTACGAAACAAGAGAAAAAAATCCACATTCCTACAACATTCTTCATCCAGTATACAGCTGCAATCAATTCTTCATTTTGCTTCTTCAATGCAGTGACATCCACACAGAGCTGCTTCAAATGCACACAACCTTCAATCGAGCCACATTGCTCTGTCAGATTTCGCATTCCACTCATTCCATGGCCACATGCAACAGATTCATCCTCCCACATAAAAAAGTTGCACACATCATTGCTCTGCAATCCTCAATAGCAACAAAATGCTATCAAAACACTAGCAATCAAACCAACAACTCAGCAAACAAACAATCAAGTTGAAGACTAACCGGGCAATTGTTCTTGCACTTCAAGAAGTACCTACCAGGATTTCTTTCACTCCTGCTCCTTAGCCTAAGCACTGGAATCTTGCAACGCGGGCAGTCAAATCTTGCATTTTGAGGAACGTACCTCTCATCCCCGTACGACCCCGAAGACCAAGACCTTGCATACTCCATGCGGCAAGCTACTCCGATCGAAGCAATCGGCGAACGGCGCTGGATTTGCTAGGCTCGTCGCGGGAGAGAATGGGGAACGTGGATTTGCTAGGGCTCGTCGCGGGAGAGAATGGGGGAGGATGTTCTAGGGTTCTTGGCTCTTGGGTGGTGCGGCAGAGAATGGGGGAGGGCAAGGACCTTGTGAACGGTCTTGGGGCAAAATCGTCCGAAGGCAGTGAGTCGGGCGAGAGGTTTGACCGGACGGGGCACGTGTCGCCTGCAATGGCATATGCCGAATAAACACGGTTTCGTAATGGCAAATCTGGAAATACGAAAGGAACGATGGCGATTCTCGAATAACCGATTCCTGCAGTGGCATATATCTGATTAACCCTACTAATTATGGTTTGCAACTAAAACTGACAAAGTTAATCTTCACTTAGATATAAGGTCAGGGAAATATGAGAAGAATCATCATACCACGCCATCGACGTCTAGTATAGTGGTTGTAGAAACAATATGCCTTTTTTCACTTGGTTAGTTTATCAAACTATTACAAACACATGGAATAACTTCATATGAAAAAATAACCATGTAAGGCAAACACATGAAATATTTAGAAGTGTCACTCTCATGTGTGTGTGCTCTCAAGAAGACAAACGACATGCTACACTAGCACAACCATCGACAAAAGAAGTGGCATTGACAAAAGAAGGGTTCCCATTTCAAAGGAACAAAGAGTTATTTACACTTTGTAATGAAACAAAATTGAAGTAACAAAAACCTAAACTAGTTTTCTAAACTAGAAGCCTACGGGTCTTCGGAGGTTGGAGACACGTGATGTGAGACATGAGTATGGAGGAGTGGATCGTTGTTGTCTTTGTCATAAAACTCACCATTTTTGTTGATTACTTCCTTCATGATGAAGTAGGCGAGCTGGCCCTGAATGCTTGGATTTTAGAACAAGCAGCCCCATCAGAGACAACTTGAGGCTACTGTAAGTATGAAAAACAACATTAAGAGAGTATATAGAAATTGAGTGGTGCGAATCAATGTGTCATGTCAAGCATGGTGACCTCCACGCCATTGTCTTTTATTGTGCAACCTAAGATTTCGGCGCATGTCTTGGCACACTAAGTACCCACATAAATTTGTTCATTGCATCGCCAGACATCGCAAAAATCGAATGAACTAAGATGTCATCGAAGGAGCTATTTACTATGAAATATGATATAAGAATATTCCTTGCGTGCGTACCGGAAAGTTAGTACGGATTGTAAGGGATTTCTTGTATGGACGGTGTCTCGTGCTCTTCTGACAATATCTTTTGAACGCATCATTCATTAAACGTGTCATCACTTCAAAGTCTTCTTTAGGTTTATCCAGTGGATCCATGATCATCATCTTGCTCTTCTCTGGATGAATTATTACGGGAATCCAGTGGAAGCTACATACACATGCATGATGCCATAGTCATTAGTCCTTACATCAGAGTAAATAACGAAATCAACGAGTAATTTAACTAGCTAGTGAGGAACTTACTTAAAATGGTATGGTACAAGTATAAACTCCTTATCTTGTAGTTTAATCAAAGATTTATATACGTACTCCTTGACCTCCTTTGGTACTCTCATGATTTCGGTTTGGCAAACCGTTCCCGGGTCGAGGAATCCCACTGGCCCCTTGGTTCTTCGTACTTCAATCATCTCGTATCTATATAACGAAATAGTTAGACATGACATTTATTGGTATTACATGAATGTAGACCAAGATTGATATATTAGACACTTATAGTGTCCAGCATCTCAAAAAACATATGTCGAGGGCGTCGTGATAGAATAAGTTGTGCAAGTTATCAAATTCTGTTAAGAAGTAGCCATCGCCCGCATGGTGAAAATGTTCCTCACGGAAAATTGCAGTGATCACCTTCGGGAGTACGTCTTGGTTGGATCGATCCATGTACCATGCATGTAATCGCTGCATCATGGGTGTTAGACTGTTTAACTTCGAATCGATGACTAAGGGCTTCCCTATCTCGAATTTCAATCTTTGTTGATTATCTTGGTCATCAGACTTTGCCTTGCCCTTACTTTTTTCTCGCACGACATCATACTCTGTCCTAGCTTCGCCTGATCTAGCTGATACGGCTTGTCTAATGTGCCATTTTTTGGGATCAGGGGTTCTAGGTTTATCCTTTGAAGTACCAGGTGTTATAGGTTTCTTCTTTAGAGTACTAACAGTGGCCATCTTTATGGGGTCCTCAATGGATTTCTTTTCTACCTCATCTTGCTTCTTCACCGTTTCACTCTCATGTGTTGGTGACGGATGCGCGGATTGTACTGCAGGAGAGGCTGGCACTACATGGTCCAAGACCATGTCACGCTTGCGCCACTGGATGAATGAATGGATGGCACTTCCTAGAGTTGTCATCTCGTCATTGACGGGTTTTTCTAGCCCAATCTCAGCAAACTATTCAAGTACCGTGTCCACCTAGACCTTTGCATAACCTGGCGTTATCGGGGTATTGTGCAGGACACCCCCTTCTTGGCATAGATAAACTACCCCTGTAGCAGCCTGTAGAAATATGTTCATCACGAGCACGTTGAGCAGACAGGGTGTGGGGTCCTGTATGTCGTCCACAGGATAATGGTTGTTGTCCGCTTCTGGTAATGGCGTGGGACGCAAGAATCGCCGCGACAAACAGTAGGGCTAGAGAGAACGCCAGGGCTCGCTACCGCTCAAGACTTGTTGTACTTTTCGTTCAACTTTTTCTTCAATGGTGCCTTGTAATTCTCGCAGAAGCCTTTCCTTCATCCTTTCCATTTCCTACTCAGCCCGCTCTTCTTTAGCTCTCTTCTGACTCCTATAAGTGTCTCTGTGCTCAGGGAATCCCATCTTCCATGGAACCTTGACCCCGACGCCTCTGTCCGACCGGGGTGCTCTTTGGTTCCTAGGGCCGCTGTTAGCTCGTCTTTCTCCCTGTCTGGGTGGAAAGATCCTTCGATGGATTGGGGCGTAAAACTCCTGAACTCTTTGCGTCATTTCTTCGTCTTCGCTGCTCTTGAATGATAAACTCCCAGTAGACAAGAGATCTGCCCTCGCTAGCACGTAGTGCTTCACTCGTCCGTAATCCGATCAAGGGACTTGTGCTACCAATTGGAGCGCTTCTAATTCTCGCTCTCCCATTGAGCAATTTTACGCGCACCCACTCGTCCCAAGTCTGTGGGTGTGAGTATTCCTTTTTGCGATGCTATTGTAGTCCTCACTGGACTTCCTTGCTGCTTCAGATTGCTTCATCACCACAAACTCATCCCAGTATGGCTCTAATCTTGGGTAGTCTCCGATGGCTGACCGGTTTTGCTTCACATAATTTACGTTCAGCCTCGCATTGAAGTTTCTCCACGCCGCATCCATGGTCATCAATGCATCGCGACGCACGAGTTCTTCGGCTCCTTCGGGGAATTCGAAGGTTTCTTTGAGCTCTGTCCACAGATCTTCTTTGGTGGCTCGGGGCACTTTATACCAATCCGAATAGGTGATTGGCACTTTATCCCTTACGATGTACCCGCATGTTGACGTGTATTTTGCTACTGATTTTCTCGGTGCAACAGGGGCCCCAATATCTGAGACCTCCGAGATGGTCTACCGGCCTTCAAGCTTCTTAGTTTTCCCTAGTCCTCGGCGTCTTGCAACAAGAGCATCATCTGCAACAGCGGTGGAGGCCTCGGCACCTTCGGTGGTTGGGTGGAGGGTAAGGTACCTACTCGGGCTCTCCTCCATTATAGGCTCGGTTTCGGGCTCCATTAGAACTACTCAATAGAAAGGCAGATATTTCAGAGAGGGAAAGAAAATCAATCAATTTGACAATCTATAAGCGTGTCGAAAGCATATATGAACAGACGGACTAACAATTGCTTACTGGACAAAAGCCCTACTATTTTAGCTTCACTCAATCATGGACTGCCTTAATAGTTTTGCCGAAGTCATTAAATCTTAAACATGGTGGAGGTGGAGGCGTGAATGCGTGATGAACCTTGCTGGGTAATTCAGGATGAATATGGAAATATTGTTCTCAATCGAGATAATGAGCCTGTGATCCACACTGATGGGATGAATTTTGTCAAGACGTGTTCAGGAAGAAATTTATGATTTTTGCTTACCTTTCTTGGTGAGTTTCTCTTTGCTAATACCTCTTCTCTTTATTTTACAGGAATAAGATAGAAGATGTTCTAACTGAGGACTATATTAGATCCTTAGTTGCTGCCTGAGAACTTAGCTATTAGCAGCACAAGTGGGCGCAAATAAGCCAGCTATATTGTCCATACCGGTCTATATAACTTTTTTTCTTTTCGTAATATTGAACCCTCATGGTATAAAACAGAATTATTGACATGACACTGATATAACACAAGTGGTCCGAAAAGATTTTCGAACAAGCCCAGTTGTGTTGAAAAAGCGTCTTGTATTTGTGGGCATCGCAATGCTTATTAAGAGCATTGCGATATTAAGAGCAGGATTTTGTTATTTATTCCTTTTAATATAATAGATGAGAATACATAATTCACAAGAAGCAAGAATAACATAGACAAAATAATGCTTAGCAACCTTATGTCATCCATGAATTATGTCTGCTACCTCAAAGAGAGGAGATATGAATGATTTGCTCTCAGATTTAGGGTTTGGATGAAAATAAGTATTTTCACCACAATCACAAATGGGCTAACAAATTATTTAGTGAATAGGGCCTTGAACCCTTATCACCTTAGCATGCACAATTAAAGAGTTGTTCAGAATTTCACTGTTAAATATCTATGATCGATTGATAACAGATAGTCTAAAGCATACTCTTCAACCGAATTATTGCAATTCAAAGCTAGCGACCAACTAATTCTTCCGACCAAGCAATCTCGAATGCCTATTCAGAAATTACTTTATCACAAGACAAGTGAATTACCAAAGTGAACAATTATCTCTAACTCTTGAATCAAAGCAGAACATTGAATATCAACAGATTCGAATTAACACAAATATTGTGCACACATATGAGCAAGAGATAAATGTCTACTAATCCATCGAATGTGCCCAGACTAGCAATATCTCTTGAATGAGTAAGTAGTCTCGAACCAAGCAAACTATTTGTTCTACCGAATATAGTAGCGACAAGAAAATTGGATGTATGTCGACTAACCACAAGAGAGTATACTTATCGAATATCAAGCGTTGATGTAAACAACACTCTCAAGCATGTTATTCTACCAGTTCAAGGCCCAAGACACATAATAATTGTTCTTATCATTCTTAACCCAATATCATCATAGAGCAACACCCAAACCTTCACCAACAAGAACAAGTGCGAATCAAGAAAACTTACGTATGACAAAGACTCCAAGCATAAAGTAGGAACTAGGAACAAAGATGGGACCACTCAATGACACACAATCAACCCTTCAGTGCAAACGCTAGACATAAAGAAGATAATTTGTCACAATAAAACATTTAAAAACTCAACAAAGAGAAGTCAGAAATTGTAATCAACTTACTTACAAGCGAGGAGCATGTGAATTGTGGGGCCATGAGGAGCCTAGCATTCTTGTATTTTGAAATCAACCAACTTTTATAAATGCATTTATTCTGCTTATTTTTTAGTGCTCCGATTAGGTTTAGTTGTTTTTTAATTTCTCTCGCATCTAAATTATCCTTATGAACTGAAGTTACTGAAACCCCTTCAATTCTTAACGATGCAGAGTTGAAAATTGTCAACTTCTCCAATCATTCTGTGGAAATGAGCAATTCAGTTTTGATATAGACATTGAACAAGGTTAGTTCTACTACAAGTGCATAAGGTTACGATTTAACTAAAATTGATGTTGAATTGCCAATCGACATTCTTGAGTTGCTGTGTGTTTGCTGTTTGGTTTAACCTTTTTTTTCACCGTGGCACTATGGTGCCTCTGCTTATCTGTTAGTTCGACATTGCTATACTACCTTTTGTCTTGTATTCACTTATCTTTGGTTTCAGGTTTTGGTTTTGTACATGGCATATAATTTCTGCAACTTATTAATGTTATTTGTGTCAGGGAGGGGTTTCTAGAATTAATTTCTATGCGTTGTTCAGTTCATAAATTGTTTTATTATATTGTACTATTTGCTTATCGCCATTAGCCACTAGTGCTTTACTCATCAAATAAGAAGTTGCGAGTTTCTGCATCTGACTTCTGGGATAGTGTTCTTTCAGAATAAAACCATTGATTGTGCCATAAAAAAATACAGAAATTGATAAGAAACTTAATTGATATTATTTCATAAGCACACTGGTTCAAACAAGAGATCCAATTAAGCTAACAAATTCCAACAAAATTGCATTATCTCCTAGAATTATAAATGCGCTATGAAATCATGTAACTACAACTAAACAAAGCCACGTTACTGAGGTCAGTAACGACGCTGAACGCGCCCACAACCAGTGCCAATCTATAAACCCTAACCACCATAGCCAATGCATTACCCCGAACGAACCACAGGCTACACAAACCGCAGCACAAACTGACGAGCTCAGCGCAGAGGTACAACACTACAAAACTGAGGAGCTCGGGGAATAGGTAAGGAAGTTTGTACCTTGGAGTGGCGGCGGCACAGCTTGGAGTCCTCCCCCACGGACGACGTTGCCACGGCTTGGAGTGGCGGGCGATCTGATGGTTTCGTCTTGAGCAATGTGTGGCGGTGCGGTCTTGAGGGAGGCAGTGAGACGAATAAATTTTTGGAAGTGCAGAAGGTGGGCTTAAGTTTAGGTATATGTAGGAGGAGTATCTATGGCGGTTCATAATAATAACCGTCACAGATAACCATTATCTGTGGCGGTTATTATTATTAACCGCCACAGATAACCATTATCTGTGACGGTTATTATTATTAACTGCCACAGATAACTTATGGCCGAGTACCAGTCTATAACATAAGAAGATCCCTTATCTATACTAAGACTAAAGTATGTATTATATGACCCACTTTCTATGGGTCACATAGACAAGTGAATAAGCAATAGAAGTAGAAGTGAGATTAATTGTGTAAATACAATGAAATTAATTGTGTAAAATACAATGTAAATACAATTAACTGTGTAAATACAATGAAATCCTTTAGTTTAATTCAATTTTAATTTTGATGTATTCTGTGATGTAAATACAATGAAATTAATTGTGCGAAATGAAATTTCAATAAAATAAAAAAGGAGTCTTCATGTCCCATTATAGTGGACCTCATTTTAAAAAAATACGCCGTCTAGGAGCTTTACCAGGACTCACTAGAAAAACACCTAAATCCGGAAGTAATCTGAGTACGCATCGTCACCGAGCAACCATTATTGCTGCGATGCCGAAGATGAAGAATAGAAGTGTGACGGCATTTTTCAATGAACCTGATGCTTTAGAGTGTATGATTTTATATTTTCACAATAATTTCATTTTGTTTTTGGGAAGATATGGTAAAATTTTAGCTGGACAAACATATTACATTCGCAGTCAAAAGGAGTCATATCACATTTCACTTCGTTACCTTATTTTACACATATACAAGGACGAATATTGCCATTACTCGTAACTACTTATTTTCTTTTACAATTTGGCCTTCATTGAGATCATCACGATGATAGGTAGCTTCTTGAGTGGCTTCTTCCTCGAGGCTGATGATGCCATCTACGAAAGGAGGCAACTCATCAAACTGGTTGTACTCTTCCTCATCCACGACATTCTCAACTCCGACGATCCTTCTTTTTCCTTGCAGAACTACATGGCGCTTCTTATCTGCTAAGTCGATTATGTAGAATACTTGTGCTACTTGATTCGCAAGTACGAATAGTTCATCTCTGTATCCGACATGTTCAATGTCCACAGTAGTAAAGCCGTACTTGTCCACCTTAACACCCTTCGGGAGTTGTACCCAATAACATCGAAACATCGGGATCTTGAAAATGCAGTAGTCGAGCTCCCAAATCTCCTCTATGAACCCGTAGTAGTTGCTCTTCGTACTACCTGTGTTGTCGTAGGCATCTATACGGACACCACTGTTTTGGTAAGTGCTCTTGCTATCCTGAGCTCTCGTGTAAAATGTATATTCATTGATGTCATATCCTTGCCATGTCATGATTGTACCTAAAGGCCCTTTTGCCAACCACCTCAATGTAACACTCGTTTCTTCACCAAACATGTGCTCCCTGAACTAATGACTGAGCAAACGATTGTACTCTTTTGTTATCCAAAGCTCTGACTGTCCTCGGTTTTCCCTCCTTAGCTTACCCTTGTGTATGTCCATATACGGGTACACATCAACCGATTGGTAATATCTTGTGAAATGGGCTTGTTCGAACAAAATATTGTCGTAAGAATTTGTAGATTTCTTTCCTATTACACCTTTCCCACCTAGCCTACCCTCATGGCGAGATACAGGCACTCCTACCGGTTCAACCTCCTCCATGTAATCAACACAGAACTCAATAACCTCCTCAGTTGCATAACCTTCTACAATGGAGCCTTCCTACGAGATCGATCACGTACATATTTCTTCAGAACACCCATATACCTTTCAAATGGGTACATCTGATGCAGGAATACGGGGCCGCAAATATTTATCTCATTGACAAGGTGAACAATGAGATGAACCATGATATCAAAAAATGATGGGGGAAAATACATCTCTAGCTAGCACAGAGTCTTTACCACATCAGCCTGAAGTTCATAAAGTCCAACGGGATCGATGACCTTCTGTGAAATCGCGTTGAAAAAGGAACACAACCTCGTGATTGCCTCTTGGTCCTTGTCAGGCAAAATACCTCTAATTGCAATAGGGAGCATTTGTGTCATCATCACATGACAACCATGAGACTTCATGCCAATTAACTTCAAATCTTTCATCGATACCAGTTTCTTGATGTTTGCGGAGTAACCGGACGGAACTTTCACACCATGCAAGCACTTGCAGAGTTCTATTTTCTCTTTCTTGCTCAAAGTGTAGCAAGCTGGGGGAAGGTAAAGCCGGCCTTTCCCAATGTCTTGAGGATGTAGCTCAGCTCTGATTTTCATGTCTTCTAGATCCCTTCGTGCCTTCAATCCATCCTTTGTTTTGCTAGGAATATTCAGTAAAAGACCAACCACGCTGTCACATACATTCTTCTCTACATGCATGACGTCGATGCAGTGTCGAACTTCTAAGTCCTTCCAGTAGGGTAAGTCCCAAAAGATGGATCTCTTCTTCCACGTGCTCTTCTCAGTATGGGACCGTGATGTATTACCAGTACTACCCTTTCCAAGTACAACATTAAGATCCCTAACCATATCATACACCACTTCCCCACGAAGACGCCTTGGAGCTAAACTGTCCTCCTTTGTCTCGTCGAATTGTTTCTTCATATTGCGGTATGGATGATTCCTGCGAAGGAACTTCCGGTGACGCATGTACACTGTTTTTCTCGAGTTGTTGAGCCACACACTAGCGGTTTCATCCATGCACTGGGGGCATGCTTTGGCTCCTTTTATAGTACGGCCGGACAGGTTACCAAGCGCAGGAAATCATTGATGGTGCAGAACAACAATGCGCGAGAGTGAAGTACTCTCGCTTGTACTCGCCCCATACCGTACACCTTCGTTCCACAAGATCACAAGATCTTCCACCAATGGTTGTAGGTATACATCAATATCGTTGCCAGGTTGTCTCGGCCCTTGGATAAGCAGCGACATCATAATGTACTTTCGCTTCATACACAACCTGGGTGGAAGGTTGTATATACACAGAGTCACGGGCCATGTACTATGAATGCTGCTTATGTTACCGAAAGGATTCATTCCATCCGTACTCAAGCCAAACCTTACATTCCTTAGTTCATTTCCAAGGTTCTCCCTGAAGAGTCTATCGATGGTTCTCCACTAGGCAGAATCAGCCGGGTGTCTCAGTTTTCCATCCCTCTTACGGTCTTCCGAGTGCCATCGCATCAATTTGGCGTGTTTTTTGTTTCCAAATAAACGCTGTAAACGAGGTATTGCTGGCAAATACCACACCACTTTAGCGGGAGCTCCTTTCTTCACCTCGATAACTTCGCTGTCATCGCCCTTATGCTTGTATCGCGATGCTTTGCACACCGGACATACATGAATGTTTGCATAGTCTTTGTGATAGAGTATACCGGTTCTTGTTGACGGCAATGCCCTCGGCCGCCCGTTGCTGAGGACACCCACGGCGGTGGCCCGCCATCTTCTTGTCGACGCCGATGCCGCCGGTGTTAGTGTCGGTATGCGAGTGAACGCCGACAGCGATGCCAAGGAACTTTGTGGTTATCATGTTCGGTTGGCACCTATGAGGTTCATAAGCAACTTCGACGTGGCCATAATTGGTGTGCTGTCACTAGTGCCTAGTCGTCGTTGCATCCGCCAAGGAAGCATCGTGCACTTCTGCCATTGCACGTCCCTGGAACGAGAGCACAGGTAATTCTTTCTTGTGATTTATGATTTTGTATTGATCAATTGTGAAAATTATGACTGATCTATTTTTTATGTAATTTACTGTAAAAAAGTTAGAATTGTGAAATGAATGTGAGCAACCCAAAAAATTGTAGCCAATGGGTTGAAGATGTACATGAGATTTCTCTCGTAGTATATAAATTAAGTCTAAAGTAATGTAGAAAGCAAGGAAATAGTCAATGTTGTCTATGTGTAGTTCATACATTATTTCATAGCCTGTCCCAAATATCATGAAAATCCATATGAAAATAGTCCCACATAATTGTTATGTGTTCATTTGTACTTCTTTTCGGTGTTTGTAGGACAATGTCCTAGAACCGGTATCTGGTAGCTTATTTAGCCATGGTAGATTACTAGATTAGTCGACGTTGTCCTTAAACAAGCCAAACTATGTGATTAGAACTTATATTTGACTTTGTATATCAAGAGGATTGTTGACAGAAGTCTTTGTGATGAATGATTTACACAATAAAAAAACAAGCTTATGGTCTTTTGTTGATGTCTTGCATATTTGTCCATGTTAGAATAATTTTTTTGTTATGTATTTTTGAGGAAGTAGTTGGAACAACATATTAGATCTTTTTGTTTTTTGTTTGCAGCATGAGTAAACTCTATGAGTAATATAGTATCACGTCATCTTGTTTTTTAATGTTTTATAAGCTTGTTGATAAATGGTTTACGTATGGATTGCATATTTTTATAGCAGGTCTACAATATGGGTGGTAAGCATGTTAGCTTAGAGGAAATGGCACAATTTGACATGGTGGTAAATTAGTCCTTCAAAAGTGAGCAAGATGGTTATTGTCGGTGTTTCGAGAACCGGCAAGTAAATTTGTAGGTCTCGAGGGGCCGCGCGCTCCCGCTCCCTGAATGGTTAGACCAAGAAAGAAGGGGGTCCAAGATGTATACTGGTTCGGGCAGAACGTCCCTACTCCAGTCTGTGCGGTGGTCGGATGTTATTGATTCTGGCGAATCCGGCGAGTTACAAGCGAGGGCTGAGCTCGGGCTCGGGGCGCCTCGTGCACGGGGATTGCCGGGTATGGCTGTGGACGTGGTCGAGGGGTGCTCTGTTTGACTGCCTAACGCCGCCCCCCTCCGAAGGGCCAAGCCTCCCCTTATATAGCCTGGGAAGTCAAGTTACACGGAGGCTACACGGGGCGTGTAAAGGAAAAAAGGGATGGGGCTCCCTACGCCTAGGAGTCCGATCTTCCGCCTCGGTGTCAGGTCGCTCGTCCTGTCCTCCGACGGGCGGTTGGACGTCTCGTATTAAGTTGGTGGAGATGCGGAATGACGGCTCGGTCCGTTCCTCCGGGAAACGATGTACCTGCCCTCTGTGCAGTGTCAGTCTTGGCCGAGTGGTGCCAAAGGAAGCTGTCTCGGGAAGGCGCCAAGGTTCCTGTCTCTGCTTGACCGCGACGAGGCGCTGCACCAGCCTGGTAGGTGACTAGCATAGGGGCCAGTCTCTGGCGATTTGACGTATGCTCTTTGATGAAGATGGCGTGGGCTCGCCCGGGGCTGTCGGCCTGCCCGACCTGTTGGTCGGGTCCACCCTGGACTGTTGTCGCTGCGGCTCGGGCGCCGGCCCTGTAGCGCTTGGTCGGATCACCTTCGGGGTCGGCTTGGTCGGGGATCGGATGTCCTCACGCGGGCTGGTCGGTCGGACTCCCAGCGGCTGCGAATATTGGCCGGAGGGCGCCCGACTTATTGCGTTGGTCGGGCCCCCTTTCGGGGTCGGGTCGCTCGGAAGCCATGGGCCTCCGAGTAAGGCTTCTTACTCGTGGCTTAGGCGCGGTGGCGGCCCATATGTTTCTCCTGGGCCGCTGGGGACACCCATCCCCCGGGTACCCGTCAATAGCCCCCGAGCCCCCGAGCGGATCGGAGAGCCGGTCGGGGGTTTACCGCCGGCGCGGAGGCAGTTCCGGTTGGCGGGATCACGCTCTTGGTCAAAATTGCCCGAGTATTGGCAAGCGCATGGGTTGGACGGAGGTGGTTACCTCGGTCGGTGGTTTTCGGCCAAACGGGTCGGTCGATCCGGGTGCGCGCGAGCGCATTCGGTGGATGGAGCCCCCGAGCGGATCAGGGAGCCGGTCGGGGGTTTACCCCGCACGTGGAGGCGTCCATTTTTGCGTCACAACCCCCTGGCTCTTGATGTCCGACCAAACGGGTTGGTCGCCGACACCCGGGTGCGCGCGAGCGCATCCGGTGGATGGAGCCCCCGAGCCCCCGAGCGGATCAGAGAGCCGGTCGGGGGTTTACCTCGTGCGTGGAGGCGTCCATTTTGCATCGTGATCCCTAGCGCACCCGCAAGGTCGGTGTTACCGGAGATATATAGGCGCCCTTACGCTTTCGTTGGCGAGGCGGTGGTCGTGTTCACCAATACGCCCGCCCGAGTGTGGGACACGGAGGTGAAGCAAGCGCGCGTTTGCCATTCGTTGGCTCGAACGCCGTGCTCGTGCGAGCTGATAGCGGGTTTGTCCGAGTGGGCCCTGGCGGCTTCCCGAAAGGAGAACCATTTCCGAGCGGACGTTATCCCGTCGCGGGCGTCCGACCCCCTGGGGGCGACCCATGAGAACCTTTCTTTACTCGATCCCGTATCGGGCCCCAGGTCGTCCGTCGGCCTGGAGCGCAACCGGCTGCCACCCATCGACGGGCTCCGCGGGAGAGTGTGAAGTACGGTCTCGAACACGATTAAAGGTGATTGGGCCGTCCGCCGACCCAACTAGAGGCCCGCTGGGAGCTCACCCTATCCTCGTCCCTCGCTCGATTTTTCGCTCGGGGCGGCGTGTAGGTCCACTTGGTGGCCGGGCGTTCGGAGCCCATAACACTTGGTCCAGCCCCGAGTATAAGTCGGTGAGCCCTTTCGCGGCTTCCGGGGCCGTAGCGGCCTTGGGGTATTTTCCCTCTGTTGCAGGGCGGCTCCTCCTGTTTGGGAGCGGGGCTCGAGGAGCCGCGCGTCACTCTGCCCGATGCGAGGGCTTCTCGCCTGGTTGCCGCCCTGTCAGAAATTGGCACAGGGGTGATCGAGGATCGAGGCGACGTACCGTTGAACCGTCGCGACGGTCGAGAAGGCGAAACGCACGCCGCTCCGCTTGGTGGCATCGCCTGCTCGGTTGACGCCTGTCGGTCGGTGGCCGTTGCGCTTCTCATAAGCCAAAAGGGCAAACCTTTGGGCGGATTCTCCAGTGCTGTGCTGTTCTTCGCTGCGAAAGAAAGAAAAGAAAAAAAACAGAGGGGACCGTGAGAGAAGCCAAAGAGCCCGGGTGAAAGATTCATCGCCCCGGCCCCCTTTTCGCTCGTCGGTGCCGCTCTTTCGGAGATGACGTGGCCGGAGTGCTCCGTTCCCGACGCTCGCGTGCTTGGCTTGGCGAAGAAGCGATTCCTTCCTCCGCGCGACGTATCCCGGTGGAGGGTGCCGACGGGAGCGGTGGCCCCGGAGCCTGGCGATGGCGAGATTGTCATATCAGCGTCCTTCTTCGAGCGCGGGTTCGGCCTCCCCCTCCACTCGTTCGTCCGCGGGCTTCTTCACTTTTATAAGGTGGAGGCGCACCATTTGAACCCCCACGGCGTGTTGCACATCGCGGTCTTCATCACGCTGTGCGAGGCCTTTCTGGGAATCGAACCCCATTGGGCTCTTTGGAGGTACTTCTTCCATGCGCGGCCGCTGAAGGGAAAGTCGACAGCGGGCGCGCTGCTGGCGCCGATCGGCGGTGCCGCGATCCAGCTTTGGCCTAACCGGGCGCCGGAGTACATCGACATGAAGCTGCCCTCGTCGAATCGAGGATGGCATTCTGAATGGTTCTACATCCGGAATGTAGGGGACAGCGCCCCGGCCTTCACCGGGAGACGACCTGAGGCTTTGCCCGAATGGAACCGGCCGGCGGACGCGAAGGAGAAGAGGAAGATGGCAGTGGTCCTTGAGCAGCTCACGGCTCTGAAGAGGCGAGGCCTGACGGGGGACGCTGTCGTCCGTACGTTTATGGCGAGGCGCGTGCAACCCCTCATGGATAGGCCTCATCCGATGTTCGAGTACGAGGGGGCATCTGATCCCATGAGGATGGAGCGTTCGGAGCTCCCCCCGTCCGAAGTAGAGGCTCGGGTGAAAGCCGTCCTAGCCGTGAAGGCGACAGTAGCGGTATGCGGTGCTCCCGAGCCCTTCTCGGCGGAGAACCCCCCAAATTTGGTAATCGGGCGGCTCCCCTACCTTCCCCTGCATCCCTTGTCTTAGCTCCTTGCATTTTGACCTGAATGGAGTTATCGCCTCTTTTAGGGCCTACTCGGAGTATTCTCCCGGGCATGGCTGCTGGGGGATAAGGAGATGAAGGCGGAGGCCCGCAAGAAGGCCGAGCTGTAGGAGTCCGCTCGGAAAGAGCGCCGGGAGAACAGGAGGAAGGAGAAGAGGAAGGCGCGCTTGGCGGCGTCCGCGCGCGGCGAGGAGGTGTCGGAGTCGACCATCCTCTCTACGGTCGGCGCGGGGTCGTCGTCTAGCGATGGCAGGGAGCCCGACGATCCGTATGAGGACCACGACTTCGGGCTGTCATCGAGCAACGACCTGTCAGAGGGCGCCGAGGCGGAGGTGCCCTTGGGAGGAGGGAGAGAGGGCTCTCCTTCGTCGGAGAGGGCGGCGAAGAGGGCGCGGTTGTTCATCACCCGCTCGACGCAGTTAGTTTCGTCTTGTTTGTTTTGCTCACCGTTCTTGCTCGAGCTGCCATTGATCAAATCTTGGCTTCAGGAACTTCACGGGGGAGAGCCTGACGGAGGTGGCGGAATTGCCGTCGGGGCTAACGCCGCCACCCTCATTGGCGAAATCGGGATCGCCGCGGGCGAGCAAATGGTGGAAGCGGCGGCGTTAAATGCGCCTGGCACCGGTGGCGTGATGGAAGGACACCGGCTGGCCGTCTGCGAGTCTATCGTGGAACCGCACGCATGGCTCGGGTGACCATCGATGGCTATTTGCCAGATTGGGGGCCGACGACGGTGGCGCG
Organism: Guadua angustifolia; assembly: GCA_036346375.1. Taxonomy (NCBI): domain Eukaryota; kingdom Viridiplantae; phylum Streptophyta; class Magnoliopsida; order Poales; family Poaceae; genus Guadua; species Guadua angustifolia. The sequence goes on from JAYEVE010000220.1 coordinate 57,709, forward strand.
GGGCTTGCGCCGCCGTTGGTCAAAATGCCGCTGGTCTTGGCGCTGGAGGCTTTGCCGTCGCCGTCGCCGAGGGAGCGGCCAGAAGGGGAGCAGTGGGCAGTGGTGGCGATGGCCACTGACCCGCCGTCGGTGGTTCCAGAGGCCTTGCCGCAGGTGCGGGCTGCCGGAACGACCACGGGGGGAGCCCCCCAGTCGCCGTCGCCCGTCTTAGTCTGGCCGGGCGGCGATCCACCTGGCGAGGCACCGTTCGTGCTAGATGATGGGGCGGAGCTCGGAGAATGGAGAACCCTGCAGGAGGGCTCCCTACGGGCCAGAGCTGAAATGGAGAGGATTCGAGTGAGCCTGAGCCAGCTCCTCGAATCCTCCGGCAGGGCATTGGACGCCGTTACCGGAGGAGTCGACCCCGCCGGTGTGGTAAGCCGTGTTCAATTTTTTCCCGCCCTTCTGAATCTTGCTAGGTCTCGCGGTGATATGCGCCGGCTGGTCGCAGCGTTTGCAGGAGCGCTCGGAGGGCAAGTCCAGGTTCCTCCGTCGCCTGCACGGCCAGAGGACGACCGTGGAGGAGGACCGCAACCTACTAGACTCCGAGCTGCGTGAGGCCCGGGAGGCCGTAGCGCGCGAGCGGTCGGCGGCGGAGGAGGTTCGTCAAGCACTGGGTCAGGCCACCGGATCGTTGCAGGAGGAGTGCCGGGCGAACCAGTACTTGATGTCGAGGGTGTCCGAGCTCGAAGCCCTTCTAAAGGAGGCTTGCGCCGCCCGGGACATTGCTCATGATGAGGCAGCCGTGGCGGAGAAGCTTCACGAGGAGACCCGGGGTCGGCTTCAGGCGATGACGAATTCCTCGGCCGGTAAGGGGTTGTTGTGTTGTTCGATTTGGAAGGCGCTATCGCCGATCGTGCTCTTCTGAGGGTTACCCCATCTTGCAGAGTTGCAGAAGAATCTCAGTGAAGTGGCGGAGGCGCGGCGATTGGCGATAGAGAAGCGCGACGCGGCGGTCGCGGCAGAGGCGGCGGCTCGGTCGGCGCAAGAGGAGGCGGTGAGCGACCGGGCCGAAGTGATCGCGGAGTTGGCGACCTTGGGGGAGGTAGGCCGGGCCGTTTGCGTCCGACTGCTCGGGGCTGCGCAGGGCCCAAGTTTGCTCGCGACCGAGTTGGCTCGCGTGCCGGAGCACGTCGAGAAGTCGGTGAAGACGAGTGCTGCCCTGGGAGCCGTTTCTGCGCTCGTTAACGCCATGTCCTTCTACGATGGTATCCACCTGGACAAAGTTAGCAGCGGGATCGCCAGGAACCGGACCGACGAGGAGGTCGAACGCTTCGCGCTCCAAGCCGAGCCCCATGCCCGAGTGATTGCTGATCGGATATCGCCGCTGGGCGTCCTCCACGGGGACTACGAATAATGTTAGACATTATATTTTTGCAAGATGTAAAGAACCTTCATATGTAATGAATCGGGGTTCGCTTTCGTGTTCGCTTGCGGCCTTGGGCCATTCCTCCGTGCTTGGAAACCGTAACCCTGGGAACCGTTGGGGTTCTTTCAGGCGTGGGCGTGTTCGGTTTTCCAAGGGAAGCGCGGGGGAGGCGCTAACGAACCCCAGGATCGGAGGGCGTCTATTCATTTTTCACGTAGGGGGTAGCCCCGACTGACCTGTGGCTTGCGCCGTATGGGTAGCCCTTACTGCAAAGCGCTACTTCGGAACCGTAGCCGCCGGGGCGTGGGCCGTAGCGCTCGAGTCGGACGGGTTACCCGCTAGGGAAGCTGAGTGGTCGGTCGGCCGCCAACCCGTATGAATATGAATGACGTTAGGAAACGAGGCGTCCATCCATTATTCACGTAGGGGGTAGTCCCGACTGACCTACAGCTTGGGCCGTACGGGTAGCCCATACCGCAAAGCGCTACTTCGGAACCGTAGCCGCTGGGGCGTGGGCCGTAGCGCCCGGGTCGGACGGGTTACCCGCTAGGGAAGCCGAGTGGTCGGTCGGCCGCCAGCCCGTGTGAATATGAATGACGTTAGGAAAGAAAAGCATTCATTCACGTTTTGAACAGGATAGGGGCGTCCCCGACTGACTCGTGGCGCGCACCGCTCGAAGCCGTAGCCGCTGGGGCGTAGGCTGCAGCGCTCCTGCCGAATGGTCAGTCGGGTCACCGACCCGTGTAAATGTGAACGGCAACATCCCGAGCCCCCGAGCAATGCGGGGCGACCAAATGGTGGTCGGCGCGTATTGCTGGCCTTTCGGGGTAATCGTAAAAGGGACCAAGGGTCAGGAGACTTATCTCTCAATGTCGGTCGTTGAACGGCTCGCTGGCGCTTGGCGCGGATTCCGGGGTTGTCCGTATAACTGACTTCGCGCGAAGACCGAAGGGTCGCGCCGTTCCCCGGTTCCGTCGCGTTGCTGCATTTAATGCGGAGTGGGATTTTAATGCCCATCACATCGGCGCGCCACGATGCGTCTGTGGAGCACGCGAGGTGACGACGGTTCTAGTTGCCCTAGGGCGCCCTTATAAATACGGAAGGCGGGAGGGAGCGGCACTTGCACCCGGCTTCAACGTCGCTTCTTCTTGCCCTCTTCGTCTTCCTCGCTTCCTCTGTCGTCCTCGAGAGTCCAGCGAGAGTGCGATGGCGAGTGGTAGCGGCGATGATAGAAGGTCGGGGAAACGGGCCGCGGAGGCAGGCTCTGGGGGTTCGCCCCCAAGAAACCTCGGACGGAGGGGGTTCCTCTGGCGCGGCGACGAGGGGCGGGCTCGACCTGCCCTCGCCGAGATTCTTCATCTGGAGCCCTCCTCGCCGGTAGACCCCCTTTCTGGTTGTCTTGGCGAGATGACGGAGTTTGTCGGATTGATGTTTGCTTTTAATTTTCGCTTCTCGCAGGTGCGATGAGCCTAGTCGGTGAGTGCAAGAAGCACCGCCGAAGTGCTCGGCCCCTCCCCGGCCGGGAGGCGGCTATCTGCGGGACCGGGCTGCGAGCATGGTGGATGCGCTAGTGCGGTCGCACGCCGACCTGGTGCCCCATATGGGGTCCTCCGCCGCCCTCGGGACGGTGGCAACAAGCGGTCAGGCGTGGGTCGAGCCGCCCGAAAAGCGGCGGCAAGTGAGCGCGTGCAGGAGTCCGCAAGGCGGAGATAGCCAGCGTCTTGTGAGATTTCGACTCACGCTGGGTCCTCCTCTCTATGCTCCGCCCTGCTTACGAGAGCATGGGCAGGAGCCTGAGGCCTCTCGGGGCGGAGCTGAACGAGCCGATCCAGCCCACGGTGGCGCAGTACGCCTTCGGCCTCACCCGGCGGCCAAGGCGTTAGAGGGCTGCCCGGGCTCTTGAACGCCCGCCGCGAGGGGCGGAGGTCGCCGCCTGACGGCAATGAATGCGTCTTTGGCGTCTTTGCGCCCGGCCGTGCGCTCCTTCGAGCCGGCAGCCACCGTCTCCGGGATTCAGGCGAGCCACCAGCGCGTGAGCGTGGTCCGGGAGGCAGCGGAGATGGTGGCGGGGCGACTGCACCTTGAACTCTCGGACGACGAGGCCGAGGAGGGCAGGAGCTCCGGGGAGGACGACGTGGACGATGCCTTCTTCGGCCCCGACCCTTAGGAGGGTGTCGGGCGCTCGCCCCTGGACTCGTCGTTTTGTAGATTTTTGCGCTCTTTCCTGCTATAGGTCAAACGCTTTAGACGTTCAGGCTTCATACCATTGGTCGAACATCATGCATATTTTAGAACTGTGTAATATTTCAGTCCTCATGTTCCTTCCTTTCGCTGGGCGTCTGCTTGTTGTTGACTGCTTGTGCGAAGTTGCTGGGTCTGCAGGCTAAGGCGCCGTTTCCCGGGCGAGGACTTAGTCGCGAAAACACTTTGCCGATCATTCGGGGGTCCGCGAGGCAAGGATCGTGTCGCCCCGCGGGCCGCCACTTTAACGGTCGTAGTCAAGCAAAAACTACTGGAGCCTTTGCAAGACGTAGGCCGTAGCGACCGGGTTGGAGTGATTCCTTGGTGGGGAAGACCATGGGTAGGTCGGATGCCACGCAGCGAGGTTACGTAGGTTAGAAGCTCCCGAGCGGGTTCGCGCCGCTCGGGCTCGGTGGGATGGCACGGATGCGCGTGCGAAGGATGGATCTTAGGGAAAAAATTGCCTCAGCTTTTCAATATTCCAAGCATTCGACACAACGTTGCCGTCGGCGTCTCTTAGTCGATAGGTGCCGGGCCGGATTAGCTCCACTATGGTGAAGGGGCCTTCCCACGGAGGAGAAAGCTTGTGCCTGCCAGCGCTGGACTGAACTTGGCGCAGGACCAAGTCACCTACGCTGAAGGCTCGGCCACGGATATGCCGACTCTGATAGCGCCGCAACGTTTGCTGATATTTAGCCGACCGGAGGACGGCAATGTCGCGCGCCTCGTCGAGCTGGTCGATGGCGTCTTGTTGCGAGTTGAGCCCCTGAGCTTGATTGAAGGTTTGCAGCCTTGGAGCGCCATACTCCAGGTCGGTCGGCAAGACAGCCTCGGCGCCGAACACGAGAAAGAACGGCGTGAACCCGGTCGGCGGGTCGGGTGGTCGCGAGCTCAAAGAACGGAGGCGCTTCGCCCACCGCCCCGCCGATTTCTTCAATCGGTTGAAGATTCGCAGCTTGAGCCCCTGCAAGATCATTCCGTTCGCCCTCTCGGCCTGGCCGTTGGTCTGCGGGTGGGCCACGGACGCCCAGTCGACGCGGATGTTGAAGTCGTCGCAGAATTCGAGAAACTCCTTCCCCGTAAACTGCGTGCCGTTGTCGATGATGATGGAGTTAGGGACCCCAAATCGGTAGACGATGTCGCGGAAGAAGTTGGCCGCTTGGGCGGACGTGATAGTGGCGACTGGCTTCGCCTCTATCCACTTGGTAAACTTATCGACCGCGACGAAGAGGTGCGTGAAGCCCCCGGGCGCCTTCTTGAAGGGTCCGAGTAGGTCGAGTCCCCACACAGCGAAAGGCCATGTGATGGGGATTGTTTGGAGGGCTTGGGCTGGAAGGTGCGTTTGCCGAGCAAAAAATTGACACCCTTCGCAGGTGCGAACAATTTGCTCGGCGTCGGCCACGGCGGTCGGCCAATAGAAACCCTGACGAAAGGCCTTACCGACGAGGGACCGTGGTGCTGCGTGATGGCCGCACACCCCGCCGTGGACGTCGAGTAGCAACTCCTTGCCTTGGTCGGGCAGGATGCACTTCTGGAGGACCCCGGAGGGGCTCCTCTTGTACAGGTCTTCGCCGACCAGGACGAAAGATTTCGCTCGAGCGAGAGTGCGAACCTCGGTCGGGTGCAGGGGAGGTCCCGTCCGTCAAACGGTTGACGTAGGGCCTTCTCCAGTCCAGTTGAAAACATGGTTCATCAATTAATGAAGAATTACGAGGCGTACATGGCAACCACCGTGGCATTTACAAATGAGTTTATACGATGGTGGCCCTCGTAACCTTTGGTTGGCTATCGAATTTGTTGCCTATCGCTTTTGTTGCGGTTGTAACTATCTTTGCTGGCGAATGGCCTGATCGAAGCTTAGATTTCGGTTGCTGTCGAGCTTTCAAGCGAGCTTCTCGGTATGGTCTAGCGATGTAAGCTTGGCGGGGAAGCAAGCAAGAGTACGGCGGAGAGGTTTGAATAAGGGAATAGTAGCGATAATTAGCACTATTGCTGTAATTTGTGTTTTCGCTAATACTTCTGCATTTCTGCGTATGGTGTCGGGTGAAAAAGAGGAGTATAAATACTTTGTATTGGTGACGAGAGAGCAAGAAAGAAAATAACATATGGAATGAAACTTTCGCCATTCTCTCTTTTGTTCTTCCCTTCCTTTCCCCTTTTCTTCTTGTCGGTCGTTGTCTCACGCCCCAATCTCCTTAGCGGCAAGGGAACACGGAATCGTTACACAACGTCAATTTGTTTAGATTACTTCGCCTACTTACTGTTCTACATTTTTTCCTAAATTTATGTATGTTGCATGTTTGTGGAGCCATATTCTAAATTCTTAAATTTCATGTAAAACCTAAACTATATGTACTTTGAACATGCATGGGCCTTCTTAAAGAACTTGCGCTTTTTACAAGTTGGTTTTGCTCATGGGAAACTATGGCGCATGAATACCCGGGCACTCAAATGAGAAGTGTCTCAACAGTCCACGTGATCTATTTTTTATGTTTCTTTGTATTTTATAAAAATAGCACTCACCTTATACTCCCTCCACTCATAATACATGTCATTTTAGATATCAACACGGTCATTAAATCATAACTTTTACTAATAATTTGTGTTGTACAATAAAAATAAAATCCAATAAAATCATAATACTATAAAAGTATCTTTCGAAACAAATCTAAACATATGGTTTTCATGTATCAATCTAAATATTTAAAAGCTCTCTCCGACCCCGTTGACACCCTTACCATCCCCGTCTCTAATTTTTCCATTTCCATCTCCCCGTTGACACCCTTACCATCCCGTCTCCAATTTTTCCATTTCCATCTCATCTCCTCCTCGAATTTGCACAGAACAAGACCATCATCTCCCACTTGATTGTGCCCTCTCCGCCGCAATTTGCCGTGACCTAAGCCCCATCTGGTGAGCTCTGGCCTAGACACTCATGTCGTTTTGTGCCATTGGCATAAATCTTCAAAACCCTTAACCAATTCCATATCTTATGCAATGTAATGTGGGATCTGCGCCTTCTTCCTCTTCTCCATTTTTTATCAAAGCAGTAGGAAAGGCTCCTCTTGACATGAATTGAATAAAGTTATGGGGAAAAGCATACAAACTTGAGCAAGTGCTCGAGCGAGAAGAACCAAGCAGAGCCAGAACAAAAGAAGACAAAAACAAAAAGCCAGGACTAACGCATCCTTAGCGGTTGGAGTGAGGAAAAAGGATTCTGAGAGAGTTGACCCAGAAGTAAACAAGGTTGCAAAGAGCGGCCTTATTTCGACAGTGCAGTACCGCCCTCTGCAATGAAGCCACCTTTCGAGCTGGTGGTGATCAACTTGGTTGAAGATCTTCCCGTTCGTTGTTTCCGGATGTGCGGTGCCAATGATGAAAATTATTTCTATGAGGAAAGGTTGAGCATAGTTCGGTTTTCCTCTTGAATCATCGAGGAAGGTGTCCATTGAAAGGTTCAATGAATATTCAGGATGTGCGGCCTCTTTCTTTGAAGCTTCTGAGCAAAGAAGAGATGTTTGGTCATTTTTATGCGGTTTGGGTGCAGAGATTACTGAAGCTACCATGTCCGAATTCCGGCCCTTTTGTTACGCATAGCTTTGGTATTTAAACTGTCTTGAAGTAGTAGCCAGGCAAAAAGCTGTTGGTATTGACCCTTAAGAGTGATCTTTTCTATGTTAGTTGTAATCTGATTGAAGTTCTATTTTTACTTGAGTTCTAGTCTGTTAGAATTGAGTCGATTAGTATATCTGATATGATGGTTTCAGTTTTTGAGTCGAGTCATTTTCAATTCGTTGAGTTTGCTTTGTAAATCTCTTATCGAAAACCCTATAAAAGGTGAATATACATGAGAAAAGCTGCGGCGATTGAGGCAGCACCAAAACTTATTGTTTGCGTGTTTGCTCTGAAGTTTTCTCTATTGTCGGTTTTGACAACACGAGTTCTGTCGCCGTCCTGTGCTTTGGCAGGAAGTATTCCTTCTGAAGTTCAGAGATATAGTTGCCGATTGATCCCAACACTTGGTATCAGAGCCCAAGGTTAGTCTATCTCTCTCGCAAGGTTCATGGCATTGATTCCCGCACACATGAAGGAAGCGGTAGTGCGGCGTGTACCCGATCTTGACGACCGCATCATGACACGGTTTGGGCGATCAAAGTGGAAGCTTTGATGGGCGCTCAAGGTATGTGGGAGGCCATCGAACTGTTGCAGGAAGTGGTGTGGAAGAAGACCAACAAGAGAGCCAAAGGCATTTTTGTTCCAATGTATCCGGAAGACATCCTCCTCCAAGTCGCCAAGAAGAAGGCGGCGAAGGAAGTGCAGGACGCGCTAAAGACAAGGTTCTTGAGCGCGGATCGAGTCACGAAGAGCATGGTTGCGAACATGAAGAAGCGAGTTTGAAGCTTTACGAATGAAAGACACAGAATCAATTGATGATTTTGCCGGAAAATTGAGCAGTATGTCTGCAAAGTTCAGCAATCTTGGCGCAGTTCTTGAAGAAGCAACCATGGTGAAGAAATTGCTTGACTCAGTGCCAGATAAGTACTTCCAATTGGTGGCATCAATTGAGCAGTACTCAGATCTGGATGTAATGCCTTTTGAAGAGGCGATCAGACGTCTCAAGGCTTATGAAGAACGTCTTCGACTCCGGGCTGGAAACAAATCTGCGAGCTCTGAAGAAGCGCCTCTTCTTGAGCGAGAATCGACGAAAGCGATCCGCGATACAAAGGTAACAATACCAGAGACTCATCAAACTATAATCACTCCGCTGGCAGGGGAAGACCTGATGAGCAAAACCATGGAAGATGGCGCGGGTGAGGCCGCAGCAGAGGAGGTCGAGGCTACAGAGGAGGCCGACATGATTCAGGGAATCGCTATGATTCAGGAGGCCGACATGATTCTGGAAATCATTATGATTCAGGAGGCCGACAAGACCAGAATCAAAGGCAGTATCAAGTAAAAGACAAGAGCCATATCAAGTGCTTTAATTGCAATAAATATGGGCATTATGCGTCGGAGTGTCGGTTGCCCAAGAAAAAGGAAGAAGAAGCTAATCTGACACAAGCTCAGGAAGATCAACCTGAATTGCTCTTGTCAGTTTATGATCAAAACAGTGATGAAGTTCTCTGTCAGGATCAAGACTTGGTATTGCTAAAAGAAGACAACATACATCCAAATAATGCCGACTATGATCAGAAGGAGAAGGGAGAATGGTATTTAGATAATGGGGCCAGCAATCACATGGCCAAGACACGCTAGTACTTTCTTGAAGCTGGATGAAAGTATTGCGGACGAGTTCGTTTTGGAAGCGCTCAACAGTGCAGATCAAGGGAAAAGTGCGTATTCTTTGGAGTGCAACAATGGAAACATAAGCTTGTTGATGAAGTATACTTTATTCCGTTTGCGAGGAATATCTTGAGTCTTAGACGAGATAACGAAGGAGGCTGCAAAGTGACCCTTGAAAAGGATCTGTTGTGCATACATGATCAGGAAGGTAAACTGATTATAAAGGTGAAGCGCACTTGTAATCGTCTTTACAAGATAATGCTGAATATTGCTAAGCCTGTATGCTTCATAGCCAGCATTGATGAACCGAGTTATGGCATGCCAGGCTAGGGCATTTGAATTTCAAGGATATGAGGGCCATGGTCACAAAACACATGGTACAGGGTGTACCTGAGATTGAACATCTAACTCAGATATGTGAAGGATGTGTTCTGTCGAAACAATGCAGACATCCCTTTCCTGCACAAGCTATGTACCGAAGTCAAGAGCAACTGGAATTGATATATGCAGATCTTTGTGGGCCAATCACACCAGAAACAACCTCTGGAATTTGGTACTTTATGCTATTGGTGGATGATTACAGCCGTTTTATGTGGGTGCACTTCTTGAAGACAAAAGATCAGCGTTCCTTTGCTTTTGAAATTCAAGGTGCTTCTTTGAAAACCGAGTGGACGAAAGTGAAGATCTGAGAGCAGATGGGGAGAATTTACCTCCTGACAGTTCAGCGATTTACGTGCGGATGAAGGAGTTCAACGTCAAGCGTGACACCTTATACACCCGGCACAATGGAGTTGTGGAGCGGCGTATGAATCTGTTCTCCTTGTTACTGAAACCTTTGCTCAAATCAATGTCGATGCACAGAACACTATGGGCGAAGCCGTAAGACATCTTTGTCTACATACTAAGCAGTACCAACCAAAGCCACGAAAGATGAAACTCCTTATGAAGTGCGGAAGGAAGGAAACCGATCTTGAGCACCTCAAGATTTTTGGCTGCTTGCTTATCACGAAGACTCGGCAATCCATACAGGAAGCTTGATGGAGAACAAGAAGATGATCTACCTTGGTTACGAAGAAGAAGCAAAGCGTATAGACTCCTAGATCCGAAACGAGAAGGATCTGCATAAGCGAGGCGTGATTTTTATGAAAGCAAAAAGGGGCTGGGAGTGGTTGGCGAAAGAAAGTGAAGTTTCAGTAGACTTCATTGTTCATTATCCAGAGGAAGAAGTAGAAGCTGTGTTGCCCACTGAAGCAGTGCCGCAACAAAATACAACAACAGAAGTGTCTAGTGAAGGAAATCAGACTCGAGGAGAGTTGCCTGCTCAGTCGACGCAAGGAGTAGATGATCGTCGATGTCGGTAGATGAGTTTAATTTCCCTCACCCTGACAACCAGGAGGCAATTCAACCTCCAGTTCAACCCCAACCTCTTCTCGAATCAGCACCACGAAAGTGCAGGTCTCTAGCGAGATTTATCACGGAGCGAGAGGAATGCAAGCGTATGAAAGTTTGTTTTTGGCAGCACTTGAAGAGCCAACCACTTATCTGAAGCTGCACAAGATAAGAAGTGGCGAAGCAATGAAAAGTGAGCTCGACTCAATAGAAAAAACAAAACACGGACTCTATGAGAGGCACCGAAGGTGTAAAACCAATTGGATTGAAATGGGTGTTTAAGTTGAAGAAAAACGCTCTTTGGTGAAGTAATCAAACACAAAGGCGAGGCTAGTCGCAAAGGCTACATCCGAAGCAAGGGATCGATTATGATGAAGTATTTGCCCGAGTTGCGGGTTGGAAACCGTAAGGTTCTTTGCTAGCAATAAATTGCACAAGAAAAGTGGTTAGTTCATCATTTAGATGTCAAAACTACTTTTACGAATGAAATCTGAGGAAGATGTGTATGTTGCACAACGAAGGTTTCATTGTTGCAAAGCAAGAAAATAAAGTGTACAAGTTGACCAAAGCACTTTATGGCTGCAGCGAGCACCAAGCGTGGAACATCAAGCAGCGAGCGTTGAAAGAGCTTGGCTTTGAGCAGCGCCCATAAGAATAGGCGGTTTACAAGAGAAGTACTAAAGGAGGAGTATTGATCATCGGGTATATGTGGATGATCTAATAGTGACCGACAATAGTGACAAGGAAGTCTGGTCTTTAAGCAACAAATGATGAAACAATTTGAAATGACAGATTTGGGACTCTGTCTTATTACCTCGGGATAGAAGTGCAGCAAAGGAATGCGGGGATAACAATAAAACAAGCGGATATGCCAGCGGATCTTGCAGCGAGCGGGGATGCAAGGCGCAATTTATCAAGGTTTCAATGGAACCTAAGTTACAAGCTGTCGAAAGATGCGAAGGAGAACTAGTCGATGCAACCAGTGCAGGCGGATGATTGGGTGCTTAAGATACTGCTCCACACGGACCCGACCTAAGCTATTGATGGGTATGATGGCGGTACATGCAAGAACCAAAAGAGAGTCATTTGGTGTCGTGAAACATATTCTTCGATATGTCAAAGGGACTTTGGATTTTGGCATCACATATGGAAAAAGCGGAGATGGCGATTGATTGGTTCTGCGATAGTAACCTCGCCAGAGACATCGATGACCGAAGAAGCACTCTTGGTATGATTTTCTACTACTCGGGAGGACCTATTGCGTGGTGTTAGCGAAGCAAAAAGCGGTGGCCTTGTCCTCTGTGAAGCGAGTTCATGGCGACAAGCTGCAGTGACATGCCAAGCCATATGGTGAAATTTGCTCGGCACATTAACGGTCGGCACCAAAACCGATCTTGATCTTTGGTTGACAATAGATCGACAATTGCTCTTATGAAGAATCCTGTTTTTCATGGCAGGAGTAAACACATTGACACGAAATATCATTTTATTAAGTGAATGTGTTGAAAGCGAGCAAGTGATAGTGGAGCATGTTAGCACAGAAGAGTGAAAGTCGACATTTTAACAAAGCTCTTGCTAGAGTAAAGTTTTGTGAGATCACGGGAGCTGTCAGAGTCAAGAGATCCTTTGGAAGTAATCGAGGATTAAGGGGAGAATGTTAGTTGTAATCTGATTGAAGCTCTATTTTACTTGAGTTCTAGTCTGTTAGAATTGAGTCCGGTTAGTATCTGATATGATAGTTTCAGTTTTGAGTCGAGTCATTTTCAATTCGTTGAGTTTGCTTTGTAAATCTCTTATCGAAAACCCTATAAAAGGTGAATATACATGAGAAAAGTTCTTGGCGGTTGAGGCAGCACCAAAAACTTATTGTTTGCGTGTTTCCTCTGAAGTTTTCTCTGTTGTCGGTTTTGACAACACGAGTTCTGTCGCCGTCCTGTGCTTTGGCAGGAAGTATTCCTTCTAAAGTTCAGAGATATAGTTGCCGATTCATCCCAACATTCTACCAAGGAAAATCTTGATCTTCCAACGTTGCACTTGGCGAGATCTTGGAGTTCTTAATGTCTTGAGGAGGCAGCGAGTAGACACCAACAACAGTGTTGTCGTAGCTCTGAACTTCAGGGAAAAAAACCGAGGCTGTCTACTCCTGCAAAAACAAGAACGGCAACAACTTCCCAATAGCAACAGAGAGGAATCAATTGTAGAGCAAACGAAAGACTTCGTGTTTGGTCTTTGCCTCAAGCTAGCATGACTTTTCTTCCGTATATTCACCTTTTATAGATTTTCCATATAAGGAGATTGCAACACAATCCAAACAAACTTTTAATAGACTCGGACTACAATTTGTTGAATTCTTGTTGCCAACCCGACAACACAACCTCAACAGACTCTGAAACTAAGCGGAACCAAACTCTACCCAATCGAGAACCATACCGTCAGGATTACAAGTATCATTCTCCCCATTAATCCTGATTTTCATCAACGACCTTCATGTTGCGCAACAACTCTCATTTCAGCGAACTTCACTTTGGCAAGTGATTTGGTGAGAATATCTCGCATTGTGCTTGATGCTCACATGTTCGATTGAAACTAGCCCATTTTCAACACACCCCGAGATGAAATGGTATTTGGTGTCTATATGTTTACTCCTCCCGTGAAAAATTGGGTTCTTCATGGGCGCAATAGCAAACTTATTTTCTACTCATATTGCCACTTCCTCGGTGCTCGACCGTCGAGACTACTAAGCAAATCTCTTAGCCATCTTTGCTTGGCAAGCTGTTGTAATAGCTGCCATAAATTCAGCTTCACGGGAAGAAGTGCCACCATCTTTTGTATCTGCAAGCACCAAATGATTGGGCCTCCCGAGTAGTAGAAGACCATACCAGTTGTGCTTCTTCGGTCATCGAGGTCTCTGGTGAGATTGCTATCGCTATAGCCGACTAGCTTACCATCTCCTTTTACTGCCATATTTGATGCTTCACCTCGGTTATGTGACTTTGCTTCGGCTCTGCATGTATCTGCTTACCATGCCAGCAGAAAAACTTCAGTGCAGTGCGGTGTGGAGTAGATACCTCAAGCACCCAATCAGCCACATGTCGGTTGCATCAAGCTGATTCTCCTTCTTTATCCTTAGTCGATTCAGTTTTGGTTCCTTTGGATACTTTGCGGATTGCATTCTTACATTCCGACTCTTTGTAGAATTCTTCTAGCATATCCGGATTGTTTGAAGATTTCTCGATCCGACTTCTTGTACTTCAATCCCGAGGTAGTAAGAAGTACTCCCAAATCACCCATTTCAAATTGTTTCTTTATTGGCAATAGCGAACCCCTCGGTTTAGTCACATAGATCTCTTCTTGAATCTCACCATTCAAGAACCAGATTTAACGTCAAGATGATGTACTAGCCACACTTCTCGAGCTACCATGGCTACGATAATCTCATTGTCTCCATCCACGGCAACCAGGGCAAACACTTCCTCGAAATCAATCCCTTTACATTTGCGCGTATCCTTTGGTGACCAATCTTGCTTTATGCTTTACCACTTCTGACCACATTCTTCTTTAGTTTAAACACCCATTTCAAACCGATTGGCTTTGTACCTATTAGTAAGTCTGTTAGAGTCTAGGTATTGTTTTTCTCAATTGAGTCAAACTCACTTCTCATTGCTCTTGCTCATTCTTCACTTCTTCTTGCTTGAGAATATCTTTGTCGGCTCATCCATCTCTGCTAAAACGAGATCTTCATATGATTGCATTATACATCTCCTCATAAATATCTGCTAATGACTGAACCTTAATGGTGTTGATTCGAGGGAAGGAGTGGGGTTAGATGCTAACCGATTCTTGTGGTGAAGACATCTCGAGACTTCGGTAGATGAAGGTGATACCTCTCCCCTTCTTGGTGCTCCTTGAGAGGACAATTCTCCTTGAGTCTGATCTTCCCGTTGAATATCTCTGGACTCAAAGCTTGTTCTAATTTGTTCTTGAAAAGCGGTTCAACTCCTTCCTCTGTCGGGTAATGTCTGATGAACTCTACTAAAGATTCACTTTCTTCTATCGACCACTCCCAGCCACATTTTTCCCTTTCATCAAAGATTACATCTCGACTCCATAAATCCTTCTTGTTTACGGATCTAGGAGTCGGTGTGCTTCACCCTTCCTCAATCTTTGAGGAACCTTGGCATAAACAATGCAACGAAGATCTTGAGGTGCTCAAGATTAAACTTTCTTCCTTCAAACTTCATAAGGAGTTTCATTCTTCAAGGCTTTGGTTGGTGCACGATTCAGGATGTATACTTCATGTTTCCTTTATACGCCCACAATACTCTAGGAACTAACATTGTCTTGACTAAACCCTAGTGACACCAAGCAGCGATATATTGCGATGCTCCACAACACCATTATGCGGTGGTGTGTAGGGTGCCATAAGTTGCACTGAATTCCCTCATTAGCACGAAATCCTTGAATTGCTGCAACATGAATTCACCTCCTTTGTCTATCCTCGGGACTTTTAACTTCTTCCTACTTTCATTTTCATGAGCATTTTGAATCTCTGAATCTTTGTGAATGCACGATCTTTTGTTTTCGGAAATACACCCACATATACTTGACTCGATCGTCTACGAAGCATAAAGTAGCGATTCTTTGGTAGTTGTTTGTGGTGTAATTGACCTACAAAGATCTGCATGTACCAACTCAGCTGACTCTTGCCCTTGATCTGAGAGATTGAAGCGAGGAAAAGGTTGCTTGCATTGCTTCAAAAAGCGTAGCCCTCATAAACATGAGTTAAGTGCTCAATCTCAAGCACGCATTGCACCATATCTTTGACCACCATGGCTCTCATAGCTTGAAAGTTCAAATGGTCTAGCCTCGTGTGCCACAACCACCCCGGTTCATCAATTTTAGCTATGAGGCACATAGGCTTGGCAATATTCAACATCACTTTATAAAGTAGATTGCAAGTGCGCTTCACCTTCATGAGAAGCTTGCCTTCTCGATGCGTGTATGCATAACAAGTCTTGATCAAGAATCACTTTGCATCCGCTCTCTGTGACTGTCAAGGCTTAGAATATTGCCACATAGACTAGAATATAATACACTTCCTATAACGTCCCAAAATTTGACCGAATTTAAATTTTTGGAGTTATTTGAATTTTATGATTTTACCAATCCTTATTTGCATTTAATTTCATTTAATTGAATTTATCTGAATTTTTGAGGATTTATTGGATTTAATAAACATTTATTTAAAACTATCCTTCTCTTGATTAATTAATATCAAAAAATGTATTTATCAAAAATAAGTGAAAATATTTTATTTAGCCTCTAAATGCCTTAAAATATTTTCGGAATTTTTCTAGAATTTTTCGAGTATTTTTAGTACCCCAAATAATTACTCTTAATTATTAGAATTATTTTTATTGAAAAATCGGATTTATCGCTAGCTACTGATCTCGGGTAGGCCCAACACTTTGCTCTTGAAACCCTAATCGCCGCCGTTTCTCGGCCGTCGGATCACGATCGAGCAGTTGATCTAAAATCTCGATTCGCCCGCCGAGAATCAATCTCAGCGCGTTGGATCGCGATCAAGCGGTGATGGAACTGGGCGACCTCGGGGCGAGGCGACTGTCGCGCCGCCGTCGCCATTGGCCGCCGCAGATCCTGTCGGGGATTTCTTCGCGCGTCTCGAGGCTGTCCGAGCGAGTGAAATAGGCCGGCGTGTGCAGCACTTCACCCCGCTCATTTCCCCTCATCTCTCGCATCCTCTCGTGCACCGTAGCTCGCCCAGTAGCTCGCCGTAGTTACCTCTTCCCTCTCCTCACTTCTCCTTCGTGTTCCGCCGTGTTCCGCCGTTCCCCGCCGCACCTGAGACCAGCCCCGAGTTCCTTGCGTCGCGCCGCACCCGTTGGGCCACTTCATTCCACCGGGCTTCGGAAGCGCCGTCGCCGTGTCATCTTCTCCAAGTCCGTGACCGCGCCACCGTTCCTTCGTCGGCGCCTCGCAAGCCGGCGGCCGTCGGATTCGCATCGGACGTCGACGGTAAAGCCACGTTTTCCCATTGTGAAGTTCAAATCGAGCCGGTATTAGCGATTCTTGGCGTTAGATCTAGATTGGAAGGCTCGGATTCGGCGAGGTGCGATGGCGGCAGTGGGGGTAACCTTGGCGTTGGATCTTCATCCGACCGCTCGGGTTAAATCCCGAGGCTAGGAACGATGAACTCTCGGGGTAGCGGTAGCCGTAGGATCTTCATCGACGGTAGACATGCATCCGTGAGGCTTAGGAGCGATGGCAAAGCGGTAAGCAAGTGGCGTTGGATTTCCATCCGGCCGCTCCCATCACGTACGTCACGCAACGATAATCGCTGGTGATGAAGCCGTTGGATCGCAGATCGAGGGCTGTGGTTGCGCCACGTGTCGAGCCGTGGAAAAATAGCGGGAAAATCGGTGGAAAATAGAGGATTAAATCAGTTTATTCTTTTGAATTTCAGCAAACTTGAAAATGCTATAACTTTTGCATTTTAACTCGGATTTAGTGATTCCAGTGCCCAAAATTTGTAAAAATGTGAACTATTTATTGGTGATTTTTATTTAATTTTAGTGAATTGTTTGCTGTCTGTATTATATATTTATTGTGTGTTTGCTTGTGCAGAGTAGACTCAGAGTTGCGGAATTAAATCGAGGAGAGCTTGAAGACCCTTCGCAGACCTCGGACCAGAATCAACTCCTCTTTGAAGGCAAGTCATGCTTTGACCATATTGCCCCTAGATTTTAAAAGTATATTTTGATTTCCATATTGCATGCTATGTTAAGTACAACCACTATTGATTAAATTGGGAAATGGTAGTTAAAAGCCAAACTTGTTATGCCACCTTGATTATAAATGTTTATATGCCTGAAACCTTGTCCACCTAAGATGCTTAAATATGTTGGATGCTAATATGATGCCAACACGGGAGGCTAGGCAGTGAGTAGTTGCTTAGCTTTGCTTGTATCGTGGAATGACTTTCAAGTATCAAATGAATATTGACTAAACAATTATGGAGCATTTTTGAGAAATGCAATGATGTCATGTGTTGGCATTGGGATAGTGACCTATGTGGTCTTGTTCCATGGCTGATGTGGAAAATGGCATGTGTTGCTTAAGTACAAAGTGGGGTGGGAAAATGATTTGAGCAGGGGCAAGTGGCAAGAAGGCTTCGTGCGAGTGGGCACTGTGTGGCAATGGGATGTATGAAAAGATTGTGAAGGCTGTGTGCGAGATGTATAAAATGGTTGTCTTGCAGGGACAATTAAGGACTTAACCTTGCGAGCCTTTGAGCTGAGTTCGTGTACAACCACTTATGCGGAATGGGGCGGACCTAGTTAAGTAAGTTTCTAATATCTTTCCTTTGATACCTCGGGGTGTGATTACACCAAAAATGTAACCGTCAGGGGGCGTACTGTCTTCTTGACTTGGTACCCATCTAACGGTATGTGCTGTTCTAAACTTTGGCTCTGTGTGAGGAAGTGTTAGGAAGGCAATCTTGGAGAGGATCCTTGGCTAAGTGTTAGTCTCTGAAAGGCTTTGTTACAATCAATCGCTTTGTGTGGTGAGCAGTGTATCTTGTGGGTAAAGTGTCTGACCTCTGCGAGTGTGTGTGTGAATCTATTGAATAGCCGTGTCATGGTATTGGACATTGCTTTCGGTGATTCTGATCAAGGGTTAGATTTTCAAAATGAAAATGTGGAATGGGTGGTTGTGTGCCAAAAAGGCATGTGAATGGAATTAGGGCATGTGCCAAACCCTTGGAAAAAGAATTGAGAAATTAATTATTCTTAATATTGATTTTCTTGCTTTCAATCTAATAAGGATTACCTATTAAAAGAAATCTTTGCTCTATGCAAAACAACCAATTAAGCCTTTCCTTTGGAATAAGCCATGCATGTAGTAATAGAAGCGCATTGTGCATGACTTGTTGAGTATGTTGTATACTCACCCTTGCATCGACAAAAACCTCGGAAGATGAAGCCGTACCCGGCTTGGGAGGAGGAGTTCATTGAAGGCGGGAGGATTAAAGGGTTGGGCGCTTTCGATGCTTTGTGGTTAGGAATGGTTCGCTATCGTATTTTGCTTCATTGAATGAACTTATTCTTGATGATATTTATCGCCTGCTTGCAAAGTATTGTAAGGTGACCATAAGGTCATGTAACTCGATTATATTGTGCTTGAAGTACTTATTATTTATTTCATTGTGTATGATTGTGGTACTTCAACTTTGTTTATCTGTGTGTACTAAGCGTGATCTGGACTAGTCTGAGAATACCTGAGTGTCGAATCCGTGGGAATTCGGGGCCTGACGAGGAATAGTATCGAGCCATCTTGTTGTAGGACTTGACCCTAGTAGATTAGCGTTTTGGTGGAGTCAAATTAATTTCTAAAGAATAAAATCTGGACAAGACTAATCAATGAAACCTTGACTCATCTCTTCTTCTTACTTCATACCTCTGCTGTACTTTTACTATTACTTTCGTGTTCTTTTAAAATTTGTTGTTACGGCGTTGCTTTGGCGGATGCGGATGGTTCACTCTTTGGAGGCGTCACGGAGGCTCTGTTGCGGAGCTCGGAGGATGCTCAGTGTTGGGAGGCTTCGACCGACCACTCTACAAGTCCCTTTGGATAGTCAGCAGGATCGCTCGTGGATGGGAGGCAGCTGACCTGTGCGCTCGAGAACACGCTCGTGCTAGCCGTCGCCGCCTCGCGATGAAGCGAGCCAGCCTCTGGCGGGCATCTGAGAGTGTGCCCGAGTTGCGCTGCGCCGGATCAGCCAGGACCACGGCTTTGAGCTGTGGGATACCGCCTTCCGTGTGCACCCGCCGCAGGTGGACCCTGCGAGCCGCTTGGACTGGAGGGCAGCGCGCCGTCGTGCACCTGGTCGTTCGCCGCTGCTTTCGGGGAGGAGGTGATGGGCGCCACTACGGCGGAGCTTGGCCGTCTACCGTGTTGGAGGAGACCGAGGAGGCCTGCGTGAGACCCGCATGCCGCCGTTCGAGAGGATCGCCCAGTGGAGGAGGCTCTCTGAGGCGAGGCGGACGCCGTCATGGAGCTCGGCGGCAGCGAGGAGGACCGGAGGAAGCGAGGCAGCGCCCGGGCCGGAGGACCAGCGACGGTGGAGCCCCAGTGCACCGTGGGAGGGCATGGGGATCGGTTGCCCGATGCAGCTCACCGCCGGTTTCGTGATCGGCGAGCAGAGCCGGGTTGGCTCGATGGTGATGCCTTGTCGAGTATCTGTGGCCAGCTTTGCGTTGAGACTCGATTGTTTTGAGTCACGTCTTTATTTCGAACCTTAGTATGCGATGTTGTAATGAACAATTGGATGTGATGGTTGTGATTGCCGTATGGCTACATAGTCCTTAGACTATGTACTAAACCATATAATTATTAGTTATGCTTGAATGCTTAATGGTTCTATTTAAGTTACACTGTTTCCCGTATAAGTTCCATACTCGCCTATTCTTTTCCCTCTTATCTCTAAACCCGAAGAATCAGCAGATGGTGAACACTGCAACAGCGGAGGCGGAGGCGGTGGATCACGTCAAGGAGCGAGTCGGGACCATACACGCCACATGAGCGGCACCGCCGGTGGATATCACGAATCTGGGAGCATTTCTCGCGGCACGAACCACGATTAATGCAAACAATGATGACAACGGTACAACAGCTCGGCAATCGGGCCGTCGCTAACAACCAAATTGTGAACAATGGGCCCGTCCTACTCAAGATTATCTGAGTTTATGAGGACACGACCGCCCGACTTTCTCGAGCAATGCCAGCCCGCTAGAGCGGATGATTGGTTAGAACCATCGAAGGAAATTGCACATAACCCGGTGTGAAGGACATGAGAGGGTGCTACGCTTCTCACCGGCTCGAGGAGCAGCGGTGAATGGTGGGAGAATTCTGCAGCGTCGCGAGAGAACCCCGAGGAGATTACATGGGAGAATTCACCTAGCCTTTCGTCAATATCATGTGCGGAGGGTATCATGGAGCTGAAAAAGGAAGAGTTTGAGCTCACGAAGCAAGGAGGCGAGCGATGGCCGACTATCTGAATAAATTCACTCAACTATACGCTATGCACCGGATGGCGTGGCGACAGACAAAGGCAAAAGCGATCCGTTTCTGAAAGGACTTAACAACTTGGTTTCTGGTGGGGTGATTACCCACACCTTCCGGATTTCAAGAAGCGGTGAACAAAGGCGCTCATCTTTGGAAGACAAGCGCAAAAAGCGGGCGACAACCGTAAGCGCCGCATAGCACAGCAAGGAAGGGCGCCATGGTCGAGAAGGCGAGAATGATACTGACAATTCACGATTCGGTCGAGAACGATGTCGAGACACGCCGCCAATGCCAAGACCAGTAGGACAAACCCCTCGGACTGACCGGGAATATCAATCGAGCGGAGGAAGTCGGCAGATATGCAGGGGCGTTGCTACAAGCTACGGCGAGATGGGGCATTTCGCCAATGTCGTGCCCAAAGAAAGGCGTGACACCGATGCGTTTCAATCTAGGAACACCCGGCCAAGACCCTAACCAAGGAGGAGGCGAGGACCTGCACGGTGGAGCTACACGCGGCATTCACTCGGCGGGATCAATCACATTTCCGCAGATGAAGTCCAGAACGCTACGGACGTCGTGCTTGGTAAGTTCCTAGTCAACTCTGTGCCAGCTACAGTACTATTTGATTCAGGAGCTTCGCATTCATTCGTTTCTCGAGACTTTGCCATGACAAATAATCTGGATGTGGTTAATCTTAAAAGTACACTCCTAGTTCAATCCCCTGGATCCGAACTCCGTTCTAAGGTCGGATGTTCTGGAGTTAAACTACTAATAAAAGGAGTAGAGTTCCTAGCGAACCTCATTATACTAGATACCCAAACCCTGGATGTTATCTTGGGAATGGATTGGTTGACTAAACATAAGGCTGTATTAGACTGTGGACGGAGAGTTGTGTCTATCGAGAGCCACGATGGTAGAAAAGTGGAATTTCAAGCAAAAGCGATTCGAGGAGGTCAAATGCTAGTAAACAATTTGGAACCGTCGATTATAAGAGATGTACGATGGTCGATGAATACCGGATGTTTTCGAGGAATTACGGGAATGCCACGAGCAGAGACATAGAGTTTGTAATTGACCTAGTGCAGAGCAGCACCGATAGCAAAAGGCCATATCGGATGTCTACGAAGAGTTGGTGGAAATGAAAAAGCAGATTGAGGAGTTGTTGGAGAAAGGATTTATCGGACCAAGCTCATCACCATAGGGAACACGGTTACGTTACGTTAAGAAAAAGGGCGGGAGTTTTAGGATGTGTATAGACTATCGCGCACTTAGCGAAGTGACGATAAAGAATAAATACCGTTACCGGATAGATGATCTATTCGATCAACTAAGAGGAAGGAGTATTCTCCAAGATCGACCTTAGGTCGAGGATATCACCGATTGAGAATCAAGGCGAAGACATACCCAAGACCGCATTTTCTTCAAGATATGGGCACTATGAGTTGAGTTATGTCATTTGGATTGACAAAGCGCACCGCATACTTTATGAACTTAATGAATAAAGTATTCATGGAATCTGGATAAATTTGTGGTTGTGTTCATCGATGATATTTTGGTTTATTCAGGGCGGATGAAAACACGCCCAACATTTGAGGTTAGTCTTTGGAAAAGCTAAGAAACAACAGTTGTATCGAAATTGATAAGTGTGATTTACGGAAGAGTAAGGTAGATTTCTTAGGGCATGTCATGACACCAAAGGGATCATGATGGACCCAAGCAAGGTTGAGATAGTGCTACATTGGGAGTCGCCCGAGCAGTTTATAAGTTCGGAGTTTCCTTGGAATGGTGGTTATTACCGCCGATTTATAGAAGGATTTTCGACAATTGCTAGGCCAATTACATAATTGCTAAAGAAGGAAAAAAGTTTGTTTGGACACGGATTGCGAGAAGAGTTTCCAAGAATTGAAGAAAAATGACATCGGCACGGTGTTAGTGCAACCCGATGTGCATCGAGTTTCGATATTCTTGCGATGCATCACGCCAAGGACTTGGATGCGTGTTGATGCAAGATGGAAAGGTAATCGCCTATGCATCAAAGGCGATTAAGGCCACATGAAGGAATTACCGACACACGATCTGGAATTAGCGCCATAGTGCGCATTGAAGATATGGCGTCACTATCTTATCGGTAATAGGTGTGAGGTGTATCTGAGATCACAAAAGTCTTAAATACATTTTCACCCAATCGACCTAAACATGAGGCAAAGGAGATGGTTGGGCTGATCAAGGATTACAACATGGGAATCCATTATCATCCGGCAAGGCCAATGTAGTGGTGATGCCTGGTCGGAAAAGCCATGGTGCGAATCCGAAACTAGAAGAAAGTCAAGAAGGACTATGTAAGGATCTTGAGAGGTTAAAAGCTGGAAGTTGTTCGAAGGATTAAATGCTGCATTAGAGGTAAAACCTATCTTGGAAGGTCAGATTAGAGAAGTGCGAGAAGAATGATGAGAAGATTGAGAGAATCAAGGCCAAGATGGAGGAAGGACGGGCAAAAGATTTTAAGTTGGACGAACAAGGTACATTGTGGATGAAGAAAGCGTGTTGTGTACCTAACAAAAGGAATTAAAAGCAGTTAATATTGGAGGAAGCTCATGACTCCAAGTATTCAATTCACCGAAGCGCAAAAATGTATCAAGATTTGAAAGAAAGGTTACGGTGGCGAATATGAAGAGAGGTTCTTGAACACGTAGCACTATGTGATGTATGCGGTGAGTCAAAGCTATGCATCGAGGCCTTGAGGCTATTGCGACCATTGAGAATACGAGTGGAAATGGGAAGAAATCGGAATGGATTTCATTCGGATTGCCAGGGCGCAAGGAGGTTATGACTCCATATGGGTCATAGTGGATCGATTAACGAAGGTCGCACATTTCCTACGGTGAAGACAACCTATTAGGAGATAAGTTAGCCGAGCTATACATGGCAAGGATCGTTTGCTTGCATGGAGTGCCAAAGAAGATAGTATCGGACAGAGGTACCCAATTTACCTCAAGATTTTGGGATAAACTGCATCTGACGATGGGCACCGCTTGAATTCGATCTGACTTATCACCCATGAGCGGATGGGCGGTGAAAGAGTCAACCAGATATTGGAAGATATGTTGAGAGCTTGTGCGTTAGCATATCGTCGACTTAGGACAAATGTTTGCCATATCACGAGTTTAGTTACAACAATAGCTATCAAGCAAGTCTTGAGATGTCACCTTTTGAAGCCTTGTATGAGTCGACCTTGTAGGGCCGTTAAATTGGAATGAGGCGGAAGCGTCGTGTCTTGGACCCGACATACTTCAAAAGAAGAGCAAATAGCCGATCGAGAGAAAGATTAAAGATTGCTGATCAAAGCGAGAAGAGTTATCTGAGACAATCGTAGTAGAGATTTGAGTTTTGAGCAGGAGGATTATGTGTATCTCGAGTTCGCCGCTTAAAGGAGTCGAGAGGTTTCACAAAAAGGTAAACTTGCGCCAAGATATGTAGGACCGTTCAAGATCATGGCCGTAAAAGGCGAATCGCATATCAGCTGGAGTTACCGCCGTCACTAGCGAGTGCACAATGTTTTTCATGTATCGCAACTCAAGAAGTGTCTTGAATTCTGAAGAGCAAGCGTCATTGGGAGAAGTTGAGCGCAAGAAGACTTGACTTACAAAACAGCAGATAAAAATTTTGGACATAATGGATCGGAGAACCGAAACAAGACAATCCGTTTTTGCGAGTTCGATTGGAGCAACCACACGAGAAAGTGAAGCCACACAGGAGCGAGAAGAAGATATGAAAAGAATTCCCAAACCTATTCTATAGTTAAGCCTCGAATCTCGGGGCGAGATTACATTAAGAGAGTAGGTTTGTAACGTCCCAAAATTTGACCGAATTTAAATTTTTGGAGTTATTTGAATTTTATGATTTTACCAATCCTTATTTGCATTTAATTTCATTTAATTGAATTTATCTGAATTTTTGGGGATTTATTGGATTTAATAAACATTTATTTAAAACTATCCTTCTCTTGATTAATTAATATCAAAAAATGTATTTATCAAAAATAAGTGAAAATATTTTATTTAGCCTCTAAATGCCTTAAAATATTTTCTAGAATTTTCTAGAATTTTTGAGTATTTTAGTACCCCAAATAATTACTCTTAATTATTAGAATTATTTTTATTGAAAAACCGGATTTATCGCTAGCTACTGATGTCGGGCAGGCCAATCTTGTGCTCGGCCTTGAAAACCCTAATCGCCGTTTCTCGGCCGTCGGATCACGATCGAGCGGTTGATCTAAAATCTGGAATTCGTGATGAGAATCAATCATGCCGTTGGATCGCGATCAAGCGGTGATGGGACCAGACGACCTCGGGACGAGGCGTGTCGCGCCGCCGTCGCCATTAGCGCCGCCGAGATCTGTCGAGGATTTCTTGCAGCGTCTCGAGGTGTCGGCGAGTGAAATAGGCCGGCGTGTGCAGCACTTCACCCCGCTCATTTCCCCTCATCTCTCGCATCCTCTCGTGCACCGTAGCTCGCCCAGTAGCTCGCCGTAGTTACCTCTTCCCTCTCCTCACTTCTCCTTCGTGTTCGCCGTGTTCGCCGTTCCCGCCTTTGAGACCAGCCCGAGTTCCTTGCGTCGCGCCCGCCCGTTAGGCCACTTCATTCCGGGCTTCGGAAGCGCCGTCGCCGTGTCATCTTCTCCAAGTCCGGCGACCGCGCCACCGTTCCTTCGTCGATGCCTCGCAAACCCGGCGGCCGTCGGATCGCATCGGACGTCTACGGTAAAGCCACGTTTTCCCATTGTGAAGTTCAAATCGAGCCGGTATTAGCGATTCTTGGCGTTAGATCTAGATTGGAAGGCTCGGATTAAGCGCGTAGGTGCGATGGCGATGAGCAGTGGGGGTAACCTTGGCGTTGGATCTTCATCCGCCGCTCGGGTTAAATCCCGTAGGCTAGGACGATGAACTCTCGAGTAACGTAGCCATAGGATCTTCATCCGACGGTAGACATGCATCCGCGTAGGCTTAGGATCGATGGCATCCGCGGTAGCCGTGGCAGTTGGATTTCCATCCGACCGCTCCCATGATGCGTCACGCAACCATCGCTGGTGATGAAGCCCGTTGGATCGCAGATCGAGGGCTGTGGTTGCGCCACGTGTCGAGCCGTGGAAAAATAGCGGAAAATCGGTGGAAAATAGAGGATTAAATCAGTTTATTCTTTTTGAATTTTAGCAAACTTGAAAATGCTATAACTTTTGCATTTTAACTCGGATTTAGTGATTCAGTGCCCAAAATTTGTAAAAATGTGAACTATTTATTGGTGATTTTTATTTAATTTTAGTGAATTGTTTGCTGTCTGTATTATATATTTATTGTGTGTTTGCTTGTCAGAGTAGACTCAGAGTTGCGGAATTAAATCGAGGAGAGCTTGAAGACCCTTCGCAGACCTCGGACCAGAATCAACTCCTCTTTGAAGGCAAGTCATGCTTTGACCATATTGCCCCTAGATTTTAAAAGTATATTTTGATTTCCATATTGCATGCTATGTTAAGTACAACCACTATTGATTAAATTGGGAAATGGTAGTTAAAAGCCAAACTTGTTATGCCACCTTGATTATAAATGTTTATATGCCTGAAACCTTGTCCACCCTAAGATGCTTAAATATGTTGGATGCTAATATGATGCCAACACGGGAGGCTAGGCAGTGAGTAGGCTTAGCTTTGCTTGTATCGTGGAATGACTTTCAAGTATCAAATGAATATTGACTAAACAATTATGGAGCATTTTTGAGAAATGCAATGATGTCATGTGTTGGCATTGGGATAGTGACCTATGTGTCTTGTTCCATGGTGATGTGGAAAATGGCATGTGTTGCTTAAGTACAAAGTGGGGTGGGAAAATGATTTGAGCAGGGGCAAGTGGCAAGAAGGCTTCGTGCCAGTGGGCTGTGTGGCAATGGGATGTATGAAAAGATTGTGAAGGCTGTGTGCGAGATGTATAAAATGGTTGTCTTGCAGGGACAATTAAGGACTTAACCTTGCGAGCCTTTGAGCTGAGTTCCGTGTACAACCACTTATGCGGAATGGGGCGGACCTAGTTAAGTAAGTTTCTAATATCTTTCCTTTGATACCTCGGGGTGTGATTACACCAAAAATGTAACCGTCAGGAGGCGTACTGTCTTGCTGACTTGGTACCCATCTAGCAGTATGTGCTGTTCTAAACTTTGGCTCTGTGTGAGGAAGTGTTAGGAAGGCAATCTTGGAAGGATCCTTGGCTAAGTGTTAGTCTCTGAAAGGCTTTGTTACAATCAATCGCTGTGTGGTGAGCAGTTGTATCCTGTGGGTAAAGTGTCTGACCTCTGCGAGTGTGTGTGTGAATCTATTGAATAGCCGTGTCCATGGTATTGGACATTGCTCGGTGATTCTGATCAAGGGTTAGATTTTCAAAATGAAAATGTGGAATGGGTGGTTTGTGTGCCAAAAAGGCATGTGAATGGAATTAGGGCATGTGCCAAACCCTTGGAAAAAAAATTGAAAATTAATTATTCTTAATATTGATTTTCTTGCTTTCAATCTAATAAGGATTACCTATTAAAAGAAATCTTTGCTCTATGCAAAACAACCAATTAAGCCTTTCCTTTGGAATAAGCCATGCATGTAGTAATAGAAGCGCATTGTGCATGACTTGTTGAGTATGTTGTATACTCACCCTTGCATCGACAAAAACCTCGGAAGATGAAGCCGTACCGGCTTGGGAGGAGGAGTTCATTGAAGGCGGGAGGATTAAAGGGTTGGGCCGCACTCGATGCTTTGTGGTTAGGAATGGTTCGCTATCGTATTTTGCTTCCATTGAATGAACTTATTCTTGATGATATTTATCGCCTGCTTGTCAAAGTATTGTAAGGTGACCATAAGGTCATGTAACTCGATTATATTGTGCTTGAAGTACTTATTATTTATTTCATTGTGTATGATTGTGGTACTTCAACTTTGTTTATCTGTGTGTACTAAGCGTGATCTGGACTAGTCTGAGAATACCTGAGTGTCGAATCCGTGGGAATTGAGGGCCTGACGAGGAATAAGTATCGAGCCATCTTGTTGTAGGACTTGACCCTAGTAGGTAGCCGTTTGGTGGAGTCAAATTAATTTCTAAAGAATAAAATCTGGACAAGACTAATCAATGAAACCTTGACTCATCTCTTCTTCTTACTTCATACCTCTGCTGTACTTTTACTATTACTTTCGTGTTCTTTTAAAATTTGTTGTTCTGACGCGTTGCTTTGGCAGATGCGGATGGTTCACTCTTTTGGAGAGCGTCACGGAGGCTACGCTGCGGAGCTCTGGAGGATGCTCCAGGTGTTGGGAGGCTTCGACCGACCACTCTACAAGTCCGCTTTGGATAGTCAGCAGGATCGCTCGTGGATGGGAGGCAGCGCGACCTATGCGCTCGGGAACACGCTCGTGCTAGCCGTCGCGCCGCCTCGCGATGAAGCGAGCCGACTCTGGCGGGCATCTGAGTGTGCCGAGTTCTTGCTGGCCGGATCAGCGAGGACCACGGCGAGCTGTGGGATACCGCCTTCCGTGTGCACCCGCAGCAGGTGGACCCTGCGAGCCGCTTGGACTGGAGGGCAGCGCCGCCGTCGTGCACCTAGGTCGTTCGCCGCTTGCTGGGGAGGAGGTGATGGGCGCCACTACGGCGGAGCTTGAGCCGTCTACCGTGTTCAGAGGAGGCGAGGAGGCCTGCGTGAGACCGCATGCCGCCGTTCGAGGAGGATCGCCGAGGTGGAGGAGGCTCTCTGAGCGAGGAGGCGGACGCCGTCATGGAGCTCGGCAGCGAGGAGGACCGGAGGAGGAGCGAGGCAGCGCCGGTGCCGGAGGACCAGCGGACGGTGGAGCCCCAGTGCACCGTGGGAGGGCATGGGGATCGGTTGCCCGATGCGGCTCACCGCGGTTCACGTGATCGGCGAGCGAGCCGGGTTGGCTCGATGGTGATGCTTGTCGAGTATCTGTGGCCAGCTTTGCGTTGAGACTCGATTATTTTGAGTCGCGTCTTTATTTCGAACCTTAGTATGCGATGTTGTAATGAACAATTGGATGTGATGGTTGTGATTGCCGTATGGCTACATAGTCCTTAGACTATGTACTAAACCATATAATTATTAGTTATGCTTGAATGCTTAATGGTTCTATTTAAGTTACACTGTTTCCCGTATAAGTTCCATACTACGCCTATTCTTTTCCCTCTTATCTCTAAACCCGAAGAATCAGCAGATGGTGAACACTGCATAACAACGGAGGAGGAGGCGATGGATCACGTCAAGGAAGCGATCGAGGACCATACACGCCACATGGCGGCACCGCCGATGGATATCACGAGAATCTGGGAGCATTTCTCGCGGCACAGAACGATTAATGCAAACAATGATGACAACGGTACAACTTATTTCGGCAATCGGGCCGTCGCTAACAACCAAAATTTGTGAACAATGGGCCCGTCCTACTCAAGATTATCGAGTTTATGAGGACCGACCGCCGACTTTCTCGAGCAATGCCGAGCCCGCTAGAAGCGGATGATTGGTTAGAACCATCGAAGGAAATTGCACATAACCCGGTGTGAAGGACATGAGAGGTGCTTTACGCTTCTCACGGCTTCGAGGAGCAGCGGTGAATGGTGGGAGAATTCTGCAGCGTCGCGAGAGAACCCGAGGAGATTACATGGGAGAATTCACCTAGCCTTTCGTCAATATCATGTGCGGAGGGTATCATGGAGCTGAAAAAGGAAGAGTTTCGAGCTCTGAAGCAAGGAGGCGAGCGATGGCAGACTATTTGAATAAATTCACTCAACTATGCGCTATGCGGATGGCGTGGCGACGAGACAAAACAAAGCGATCCGTTTCTGAAAGGACTTAACCTTGGTTTCTGGTGGGGTGATTACCCACCTTCGAATTTCCAAGAAGCGGTGAACAAAGCGCTCATCTTTGGAAGACAAGCGCAAAAGAAGCGGGCGACAACCGTAAGCGCCGCATGGCACGGCAAGGAAAGGATGCCATGGTCGCGAGAAGGCGAGAATGATACTGACAATTCACGATTCGGTCGAGAGCGATGTCGGACACCGCCGCCAATGCCAAGACCGGTAGGACAAACCCTCGGACCCGACCGGGAATATCAATCGAGCGGAGGAAGTCGGCGAGATGTCAGGGGCGTTGCTACAAGCTGCGGCGAGATGGGGCATTTGCCAATCGTGCCCAAAGAAAGGCGTGACACCGATGCGTTTCAATCTAGGGAACACCCGGCCAAGACCCTAACCAAGGAGGAGGCGAGGACTGCACGGTGGAGCTACACGCCGGCATTCACTCGGCGGGATCAATCACATTTCATGAGATGAAGTCGAGCGCTACGGACGTCGTGCTTGGTAAGTTCCTAGTCAACTCTGTGCGCTCTGATACTATTTGATTCAGGAGAACCGCATTCATTAGTTTCTCGAGACTTTGCCATGACAAATAATCTGGATGTGGTTAATCTTAAAAGTACACTCCTAGTTCAATCCACGGATTAGAACTCCGTTCTAAGGTCGGATGTTACGGAGTTAAACTACTAATAAAAGGAGTAGAGTTCTAGCGAACCTCATTATACTAGATACCCAAACCACTGGATGTTATCTTGGGAATAGATTAGTTGACTAAACATAAAGTTTGTATTAGGCGTGGGCGGAGAGTTGTGTCTATCGAGAGCCACGATGGTAGAAAAGTGGAATTTCAAGCAAAAGCGATTCGAGGAGGTCAAATGCTAGTAAACAATTTGGAGGCTATCGGTTATAAGAGATGTACCGATGGTCGATGAATACCGGATGTTTTTCAGGAATTACGGGAATGCCACGAGCGAGACATAGAGTTTGTAATTGACCTAGTGCAGAGCAGCACCGATAGCAAAGGCCATATCGGATGTCTACGAAGAGTTGGTGGAAATGAAAAAGCAGATTGAGAGTTGTTGGAGAAAGGATTTATCGGACCAAGCTCATCACCATAGAACACGGTTACATTCGTTAAGAAAAAGGGCGGGAGTTTTCGGATGTGTATAGACTATCGCGCATAGCGGTGGCGATAAAGAATAAATACCCGTTACCGGATAGATGATCTATTCGATCAACTAAGAGGAAGCGAGTATTCTCCAAGATCGACCTTAGGTCGAGGATATCACCGATTGAGAATCAAGGCGAAGACATACCCAAGACCGCATTTTCTTCAAGATATGGGCACTATGAGTTGAGTTATGTCATTTGGATTGACAAAGCGCACCGCATACTTTATGAACTTAATGAATAAAGTATTCATGGAATCTGGATAAATTTGTGGTTGTGTTCGCCGATGATATTTTGGTTTATTCAGGGCGGATGAAAAACCGCCCAACATTTGAGGTTAGTCTTTGGAAAAAGCTAAGAAACAACAGTTGTATCACGAAATTGATAAGTGTGATTTACGGAAGAGTAAGGTAGATTTCTTAGGGCATGTCATGATGACCAAAGGGATCATGATGGACCCAAGCAAGGTTGAGATAGTGCTACATTGGGAAGTCGCCGAGCAGGTTCGCAAGTTCGGAGTTTCCTTGGATGGTGGTTATTACCGCCGATTTATAGAAGGATTTTCGACAATTGCTAGGCCAATTCATAATTGCTAAAGAAGGAAAAAAGTTTGTTTGGACACGGATTGCGAGAAGAGTTTCCAAGAATTGAAGAAAAATGACATCGGCACCGGTGTTAGTGCAACCCGATGTGCATCGAGTTTCGATATTCTTTGCGATGCATCACGCCAAGGACTTGGATGCGTGTTGATGCAAGATGGAAAGGTAATCGCCTATGCATCAAAGCGATTAAGGCCACATGAAGGAATTACCCGACACGATCTGGAATTAGCGGCCGTAGTGCGCATTGAAGATATGGCGTCACTATCTTATCGGTAATAGGTGTGAGGTGTATCTGAGATCACAAAAGTCTTAAATACATTTTCACCCAATCGACCTAAACATGAGGCAAAGGAGATGGTTGGGCCGATCAAGGATTACAACATGGGAATCCATTATCATCCCGGCAAGGCCAATGTAGTGGCTGATGCCCTGAGTCGGAAAAGCCATGGTCTGAATCCGAAACTAGAAGAAAGTCAAGAAGGACTATGTAAGGATCTTCAGAGGTTAAAACTGGAAGTTGTTCCCGAAGGATTCGTAGCTGCATTAGAGGTAAAACCTATCTTGGAAGGTCAGATTAGAGAAGTGCAGAAGAATGATGAGAAGATAGAGAGAATCAAGGCCAAGATGGAGGAAGGACAGGCAAAAGATTTTAAGTTGGACGAACAAGGGTCTGGCCGTTCAGCAACTTGTGACGCGGAGTTAGCGTTGCTGTCGTGGGTGCGTTGAATCGGAGGCTATCGGCGTGAAGCGTGTGACGGCGATGGCTTGAGTCTTGATCTCAGTCGGTAACTGAGTGACGTGATCTTCGCGATGCGTCAGGAGACGTAGCGTATGCAGCGGGTCAGCGTTGGTCATGACGTGATTGCGCGATCAGCGTGGTCGCGTAGTGCCATGATCGCGTGGAATGAGGTATGAGACGAGCATGCGGCAGTATCGTGAATTGCATTGCAAGTCGGATTGTGCATAACTTAGGCTAATAGTTGAATTCTGAGATTTCGAGCGAAATGCATGTATACTTATTTACTTTGTGCGATTGTCGAACTATGTAATGCGATTGATCATTTGATGACTTGTATACTTGCGATGTAGTGCATGTCATTATCATTGAATTCGCTGTTTATATCAGTCATTGGTGATAGTAATGTACTTGTTCAGATTGCTAGAGTAATCTTTGTACAGTATTGATGCAATTGAGACTATCACGTGTATGATTGCATGTTACATGTACCTGTAGAATCCATGATGTAAAGTATATGTTGAATCATTGGCTTAGGCATCATGTTGCACAGCTTGTAATTGTGACTAAGTATTCTAAATCACTTGATATTGCATAAAAGCATATGAATTGATGTCATGCTAGTGACTATGTGCAATGTGTGAGTGTAATATATGCAACATGTGGAATTGGCATGATAGATAAGTATATGGTTGGAAATCTATGATGTCATGTGAATTGTATGGGCATGTAAATGAGTCAATGCTGTTGGAAGGTGCATGTAGTAATGGCATTTGAGGCATGTGAGTTCGTGCATGATGTTGCAATGGAAGTGAGAAATGTGGATTAGTAAAGTTGCTTGGACATTATGACATACTTGAATTGGTCTGACTTGCATGGTATATCTGACTGATGTGAACCTGTATGAAATTGGCATTGTAGTATGTGGTTAATCAATGAATGTAGCTTGAGCTTGGATGCAACTGGCTGATGAATGCTTGCGAAATGTAAATGTTGGCAGGACAATTAGCTTAACTTGATCTTTAATAGTTTGTTAGAATGGCTGTAGTGTAAAGTGTATACCTCTGTGTGAAAGCAATGTCTAGTCTAAAGCTAGTTGTTTGCAGACTTGTTGTTAAATTTGACTTGCTGGAGTCGTGAACTTCGAAGTTAGATAATGCGTGTGAATGTTGTGAAGGCTTTGTGTACAATGGCGTGATGTAGTTGTGATGCTTGGTAATGTCTGAGTGATTTTAATGAAATGGAAATGTATTTGAATATTGGGATTCTGCTATTGGCAAAATTGCAATAATGATTATTTAGTTGATTCATGATTGAAGCTCTGATGCAAAATACAATTAACTTTCCATTTGGATAAGATATTGCCATTGCTTGTATGTAATAAACCTGTAGAAACTTTTGAGTAGTAACCTCCTTGAACAGATAAACTCGATGGCAGATTAGGACTGTGATTGACGCTTGCATTGAAGCTTGGGATTAATCGTTTGGGCGCTTAGTGAAGCTTGAAGTGCGTTGCTTGTAGATGTTCGTTCTTGGACTGTATATCTTGATGTACTTGGATGGTCTGCTAGTAAGTTATCTATTAGCTTGTCCATTGGTATAACTTGATGTTACTATGTCTTGAGTGATCTAGTATTCTGTTGAATGAACTGGTTCTGTACTGTTGTACAGCGTTTGGCTGTTGGATTGCCTATACTACGTGGGATTGGTGACTATCTGAAAGATGACAATCTAGGCTTGGACAGATCTGCTGAGTCATCTTTACTTACATGCTGTAACAATGAATGGCTCATTTTTTCGTCTACGTCTGTCATTCAACTTCGCATGTCTTGTAATCTGTGTTGGGAGCTTTGTGTGGAGTGGCGACTATCTTAGCCCTTGGAGATGGCGTCGGATCGCTCGTGTGGACTTGAGCCGACCTCTAGTGAGCTTCGTGTGAGTCACGGGTCCTGTGGAGGCGAGCTCCTTGGGGCATCGGAGGACAGCTCGTGCAGCTGGTGAGCCTCGTGGAACCTGCCTGTGGATCGGCATGGACTGCGAGCGCTGGTGGACCGATGCGGACCGAGCGCGCATTGGCGTGGGTACGCCTGTCGTTGCGCGCTTCGATAGCGCATGGCGCTGATGGCTTCAGCGTCTACCGATAGGCGACGCGCGACTGCACTGAGGATGGTCCGTGCCCGTGGAGGGCATACGAGCCGGCTGCGCTCGGTTAGAGGCGGCGGCTGGTGCGCAGCGCGTTCGGAGGTGCGTGAGGCCCCGAGGCGGCAGCAGGGCTCGGCGTGGAGACACCGGGCAGGGCGAGCCGCATGGCCCAGCCTGGGGATACGGTCGAGCGAGCGACGGTTGAGCGCTGGCCGAGGCCTGGATGGCTCGTGGGATGCGGTCTGTCGGCGAGTGGGGGGACTTTGTGATAGCTTCGACGCGTAGTGATGCCGATTCGACTTATGTTGACTGGTATGTACATGTCCTTGATGTGTCGTATATGGACATTAGTTTGCTATGATCTAACTTTATTGTTAGCTATAGCATGTTGTTAAGTACACTGATTTCGTATAGTTTCGATCGCTATGTCTATTATCACGTGCTATGCGTGACTAACAACGTAGCAGGATGCGTCACTGATTGACGAGCAGAGGCTACACGCTGAACCGAGGCCCGTGAATCATCGCGACGATTCGGATTCCGCATCGACCGATGACAACGATACATGCGTCAAATTAGTGACTAACCGTATTCAAGGGCCGTCCTACAACATCTGAAGTATTCCCCCTTATCAAGAATTGGTACGCACGGGCCAGATTTTCAAAATGAAAATGTGGAATGGGTGCATTTGTGTGCCAAAAAGGCATGTGAATGGAATTAGGGGTGTGTGCCAAACCCTTGGAAAAAATTGAGAAATTAATTATTCTTAATATTGATTTTCTTTGCTTTCAATCTAATAAGGATTACCTATTAAAAGAAATCTTTGCTCTATGCAAAACAACCAATTAAGCCTTTCCTTTGGAATAAGCCATGCATGTAGCAATAGAAGCGCATTGTGCATGACTTGTTGAGTATGTTGTATACTCACCCTTGCATCGACAAAAACCTCAAAGAAGATGAAGCCGTACCGGCTTGGGAGGAGGAGTTCATTGAAGGCGGGAGGATTAAAGGGTTGGGCACTTTCGATGCTTTGTGGTTAGGAATGGTTCGCTATCGTATTTTGCTTCCATTGAATGAACTTATTCTTGATGATATTTATACGCCTGCAGCAAAGTATTATGAGGTGACCATAAGGTCATGTAACTTCGATTATATTGTGCTTGAAGTACTTATTATTTATTTCATGTGTATGATTGTGGTACTTCCTTTGTTTTATCTGTGTGTACTAAGCGTGATCTGGACTAGTCTGAGAATACCTGAGTGTCGAATCCGTGGGAATTGGGGCACGACATTCCCCAACAAGCTTGTGCTGCGCCATTGTTACATTCTAGTAGCTTGAGCCTTTCCCCATGATTTGCACTATTGAACCATCTCCCAAGCGAACTTTTGAGGCAACATGTTTATCGAGTTAGGTAAAAGTATAAACCTTGCCCAATCATATGGTTACTAGCTTCATTATCTAAGTATCCACACTCCCTTTTCTTTCTTATCGTATCAAAATTTCACCGGAAGTACTTTGTCTTCATTTAATAAGACCATGTCTTCACTTCATGAAGGATCGAGATGTCACCTAGAGGGGGTGAATAGGTGTTATAAAATTTAAACTAGTTTCGATGGAAACAATACCTTGAGGCTGTCATCAGTGGTTGGACGAGTCCGATCATCTTTATTCGGATAGTCACGAGTGTTACTGAGGGCAAAAGATGCAAAAAAGTAAATCTAGGCTAAGAAGATCTTCATCGGTCTTACCGGTTTCTTGCAAATAGTGTATGTCATTAGGTTAACAATTGCTCCTTCATTGACATGCATTACGGATATCGGTTTGTCGTTGATGTATCATTTTAAGTATAATGGCCGAGGATGCGATATGTGCGATTTGAGGCTTTTCAAAGATTGCATCTTGAGCCCTAAACACAAGCTGTGCAAATGTTTCCTTGGCCAATTCAGCACTTACTTTGAACTTCGGTTATTAGCGTGACAATAGACCTTCTAATCCTAAAACTTTTAGACTTTGAAAATGCATTGTAGTAATCATGGCCAATTGCAGGGGGATGGGTGTCCCAATGACCGGAGAAACATATGGGCATACAGCGCCTAAACCCACGAGTAAGCCTTACTCGAGGCCCATACTTCAAAGCGACCCGACCCGAGGGGGGCCGACCAGCGTAATAAGTCGAGGCGCCCTCGGCCAATATTCGCAGCCGCTGGGAGTCCGACCGACCAGCCCGCGTGAGGACATCCGATCCCGACCAAGCCGACCGAAGGTGATCCGAACCAAGCGCTATAGAGGCGGCGCCCGCGACGCGGCGATCGCGATGGAGGTGGACCCGACCAGCTTGGTGAGGCGAGCCCTGTAACCCGGCGAGCCGCCATCTTCATCAAAAGCATCGTCAAATCGCCCGAAGCCTGGCCCTATGCTAGTCACCTACCGGTGCGGTGCGGCGCCTCGTCGCGATCAAGCGAGCGAACCTTCAGCGCCTTCGAAACGATTCGAAATTTGGCACCCTCGGCGTCGGCACGACCTTTGCGAGAGGCGGTCGCCGTTCCGGAGGAAGCGGATGAGCCGTCATTCCGCATCTCTACCAACAATCTGAGGCGTCAACACGCCGCGTCGGAGGGCAGGACCAGCGACGACAAAGGCGGAAGATCGGACTCCTAGGCGTAGAGAGCCCATCCCTTTTTCCTTTACCGCCCGTGTAGCCTCCGTGTAACTTGCCTTCCCGAGCTATATAAGGAGAGCTTGGCCCTTCGGAGGCGGCGTTAAGCGATCAAGCGAGCACCCTCGACCACGTCCTGACCATACCGGCAATCCCCATGCAGGCGCCCAGGAGGCCGAGCTCGGCCCTCGCTTGTAACTCGCGGGATTCGCGGAATCAATAACATCCGACCACGCTGCAAAGCTGGAGTAGGGCGTTACTGCCCGAACGGTATACATCTTGGACCCCCTTCTTTCTTGGTCTAACCATTCCCGAGGGGGAGGCGGGGCCTTGCGGCCCCTCGAGACCTACAAATTGCCTTGTCGGTTCTCGAAACACCGGCCAGGTTAAGCGCGCCCGGGTAGGAGCTCTTGCGTGTCGTCATCACCTCCAGATTCCCCTTTTGTCTCCCAGATGGCTCCCTTCACCGACAACAACGCGCTGCTGCCTGGGAGCCGAATCTGTTTCGGTTCCTTCGACTTCATCATCACCACGGCGGGAGAGCTCAGGCTCGCTCCGCCCGCTCCCGCCAGAGGCTCTCGTGAGGCGCACAGGTCCCGTCGCCTGCGCCCTCGACAACCTTCGACTTGAGGACCCGAAGCCCGTCTCCAGCAACGCCCCTGCGCCTGGCCTTGGCCTGCATGAGAACAGCGTTCCCTTGCGGGCGACCCAGCTGTCTCCCGCCTGCAGTCGCAGTCCGTGGCAATGGCGACTCTGCGCGCCGGCCTCCTTCTGAGATATTGAAGCACCTCCAGCGGCTCCGACTCGGCTCGAGCAAGCCTCGGAGAACCCTATTCCGCCCGAATACAGCGTGGTGGCGTGGCCCAGCGATCGGCGCTACTTCTCCGAGCAAAGGCCCTCCACCGCACTCCGGGCGGCCCGCCAGGCGTCTGCTGGCGGATTGAGTCTCCCGGATCCGCCACGGCAGAGCCCCTCGGCGGCAGCCTGGAGCCTACTGGACGGCCTCGGCAAGTGGTCGGCGGCCGAGGCCCGAGCCAGCTCGCGCCCCACCGATACAAAAGGCGTATGGCCTTGCGAGGACCTGTGATTGGCGGGGGAGGCGGTTGTTGCCCGTGCTTCCGCTTCCAGTAAAATTCGCGAGCTGCGATCTTGCTCCGTGGCATCCGAAAACCAAAGCGAACCCGAGGCGGGGCTACCTACCAACACCTCAAGGGCTGGTAGAGCATGCCCCATTGTACAACAACGTCATTAAGCCTGGTGCCAGACCTCTCGAGGTCCCCTCGGGTCAATAGTCGAACCACACCGTGAGGCAGCCAAGAACCGCACCTTGATTGGGCGGCCCAGGCCTCCTACACTCGTAGCGTCGACATCTCGGCCAGACGCCACGACTACGCGCAACACCCTCGATGCTTGAGGTCGGCCGTCGTCGGGACCCCGTTCGCGTGTGGACATGATCGGCGTCGCATGACCGTGCTTTGAGCCCGGAGGGCAGGGACCCAGGAGCATTTTCAGCGGGGATCCGCCCATGAATTCCGTCGGGTCTGGGCACCATTAATATAATAAATACAGGAACAAACGAACCCGTTGGCTCGAAGATTCTTGGCTCGCTGTCGGTATGGGAGAACACCGATGATCTTTTCATCATTCAATACCTCCCTCTTTATCTGGCGGACTCGGCGAGAAGCTCGATACTGCCGCCGGAACCATTAGGAAGCTGGGCCGACTTGAAGAAGCGTCTTCGTCGGAAATTTCGAGAACGCCTAAGCGCCACAGGAACTCCGGAGACTTGAAGAGCGCAAGCGGCTAGTAGAGCAACTCAGGGACTATGTCAGGTGTTCTCTAGCGATGTAATGAAGCTCCCGACATGTCAGAGCTTGGCGTCGTTGGAGGCGTTCATCTGACTGCGTCGCGAGCCACAGTCCCTGGGCTGGGTTGCTTCAAACCCAGGACCACTAAGGAGCTGCTCGACATCGCCACTAACCACGCCTCGTGAGGCTTTGTCAAGAGACCATTTTGACAAAGGTAAGGCCAAGCGAGTCAGGCCCGGCAGCCGCTCCTCCGTCGCTCAGACAAGCGGCGGCGGAAGGAAGCGAGCTCCGGGGACCACACCGATCATGACGGCAGCATCCCGACAAGCGCGGAGTGCGTGGCTGGCGAACCACCAGGCCGATGGAAGCCGGTGTCCGCATCACGGTACCCGTCAAGCACAAATGTCTGGCTCTGCTCGAAGTCTGGCGTTCCTCTCGAAACCCCTTAACAGCGGGAGTAAGGAAAAGCGTGACCAGCGCGGAGTAGGAGAGGACAAAGCGGAGCGCGGGTTCCGGAACCCGGCGGATGCCTCATGATCTTCGGCGGACGAGAGCCTACGCCAAACAAGCGGCGAAGCTTCGCTTACGCGAGTACACAGTGAACCCAGCGGTCCCAAATACCTCCGGTGAGTCGAATCTCCGATCACCTTTGATCGAGCAGACCACCCGACCCGTCCGCATCCGGAAGGTACACGTCGTCGTCGTCGACCCCATCGTGAGGTCAGCGCCTCCTAAAAGTGCTCATAGGCGGCGGCGATGGTCTCAACATTATGTATGTTGAGGCGTCTGGCATACAAGGAATCCCCGTTTCGTCCTGCGACCAAGTAGGGCACCTTTCCGCAGCGTGATCGACGGCAGCGAGCCTACCCCTTAGGCGGAACCGGCACCGCGTCACCTTTGGGGGCAGAGAACTTCGCATGCCGAAAACCTCACTTTTGAGGTTGTGGGGTTCATGAGATCTCTACCGCCATTTGGGAGGCCGTGTTACCTGCGAAGTTCATGGCGGTCCCCCAACTACACCTACTTGAAAATTTGAAGATCCGGGGCCGCGAAGTATTACCGTAAGCCGTCTTTCGGCTTCGCGTTCAAGCTGACGGCCGGGCATTGCGGTAGCCTCCACAGTCATCAGCGTCATGAGCTCAACAATTCTGGAGGAAGCCTCTGAGTCCATCCTAGCCCGACAAGTCGGGGCGGGTCCTTCGAGTCATTGAGGACACGAAGAGAGTCATGATCGACCCGAACCCGATCAAGAACGTCTTGGTAAAGATACGCCCTCCGCCAAATAGGAAGCCAGCTCGAAGTCTTCCTCCCGAGCCAGCAGGATGTCTTGGCGTGGAAGACTTCCGACATGCAGAGCATCCACTACAAGAAACGAAAAAATTAAGTGGGCCAAAACCCAATTTAGGCCAAAACCCACAATTTAAGTTAAATTAGGTAGGAAAACTCCGTCAATTTAGTTCACGAATTTAACTTCGGCGAAATTAATCAATTAAATTAAGTGTGTACCACGCAATTTATGTTAAATTAAGTGGAGTTCTTGAAAAAACCCACGAATTTAACTTAAATTAGGTAAATGTGAAAAACCCACAATTTAAGCGCATTAAATTAGGTGAAATTTGAAAAAACCGCAATTTAACTTAAATAAATTAAATGGGTTTAAATGGCTTGCAATTTATCGGATTTTATTATACAAAAAAAATATATATATCCATATTCAATACGGATAGCGTTTCCACGAGTACAAATAAAAAGTAAGTTTAGTTTTATTTACGATGAAATAATAGAGCCAACATCCTAATTTTAGCACGATAAATAATGAGCCAACATCCTAAGGTGAAACATTGAGTACATAATCGACCAACACCTAACTTGTATTATTTGGTTCATGAACCCTTACGACATCAACGGTCGGTTGCGATTTTACCTAGCGATGAAATTTGGCATTGCCATAGGCGGCATGGTGGTTTAGCACCTTGATTTTTCACGCTTGGATGATCCACCGTCCAGCGCCATATCTTGCCGTCCTCGCGGCGAGGCAAGAGATTGAGCTGAAAAAAAAAAGAAAGGATGCTGCGTTTTATGCATCGAGACCAAAATCGGATAAAAATTAAAAAAGGATGCAAGGACATCACACAGGGAGAAGCTATCTCAATCGAATAAAGGATAAATAAATCTAGAATAAGCACCTTCCATCAAAGCGACAACTGCGGTATGCCTACTTGGTGACTTGCATTGCTGATTACTTAGCCTAGAAATCATGAGTGTACACATGCGAAGCATAAGAGTTAGTAGTATGCACCACAACCATTTGCGAGAGGATGAGAATAAGCTGAATTTCATGGAGTTAGTCTTAGAGCAATTAGAATAAATAAATTTGGATTTGTACTTCAGGACATAGACTTTACCTTCACGGTTGCTGTGTAATTAAGAGGCGAACAATTACCCTCAAGCATTCCACTTATTAAAAATCATCTACATCAAATCAAGTGTATATAGATGGGCTCAATTGAGCAACAAGGTTATTACAGCAATTTTTCTCAAATATAATTTTCACTCTATAAGTATGACCATCTTGACATGCAAGTACATCTTGACAACTTATGATGTGTATAGTGTTTAAAAATAGCGGCAAAAACACAAAAAAGTTAAAGTGTCGAAACAGCATGCATATTAGATATTACCTATTGCTAATTGATTGAAGTGAAAATCACATGAGAACTTGATAAACCGGATGTCACACTCAAGACGCGAGGTATTATAGAAGAATATCAATGCTACCCTACATATGAAAAGTGGAATCATATAGCTTGAGAGGAAGACATTTAGAATGGTGATGTTTTCCCATGATAAGAGGATATATGTGACCCCATAAAGAATGAAGGTACAACATACCAAATTTTAGATTAAATCACTGATTTTCGGCGAGGAGAAATAAATTGTGAACAATGCAAATTTATCACCATATGATATGGTAGAGTCGATTAATATGTACAATTGGTGATAAGTGATTACGGGAAGGAATTTATGTTTAGTACACGTTGCAATTATGTTGGCGGTCTTGGCTAAGCTAAAATATTTATTTTCGGACTAAGCCCATTTTGCCTAAATTTCATAATATTTTTCAAAAGTTACCAAGCTGTTAGTTACGTAGTTAATAAACTCTAACTAAAGAGATAAATCGGCATATAAAGCTATCTTCCTCTAAAAAAAATCTGCTAAGCTATCATTAATGCAAAACCACACATGGGATAAGATCGTACCAACATAATTTCGTTGTGGGGATGCCAGCGAGTGCGTAGCAACAAAATAGGTAGATGCTAGATACTTACTTTCCTCCGGAGTGTCATACTTTAGAATTTTACCATCTTTGCCATCATCTAGCTTACCCCTTCTTTGCCATCATCTAGCTTGATTTTCTTAAGTGCTGCTCTTTCCCCAGTTATTATATCCATAGCTTCAAATACCTCCTTGAGATTTGTAGGAAAAGGCACAATAACAACCACTTAGGCACTTAGAGCGAAAACAAATTAATCAGTAGTAAAATGTATTGCAGATTGGAGTTTGATGATGAAAATGGAAAGTCTATAATAAAGTGATACCCCTGCATTCCATTTTCTTATAATGGATTGATACTAAGGACAAGAGAGAATATAGAGGCGCAAAGCGCATAGCATTTACTTTAGACTTTGAAGAACTAAACACTTTAGACTTGCCACGATTTGGTGAGATGAGAACAAGTGCTTTCGAGAGAGGAAATATAGATGATAGTGCAAACAAATTCCTATACTTAATACGAAAGAATGTCATATTCACAAACTTTACTCTAAAAATTTTGCATCTGCATCCACTTTATGATGTAATGCAACTCACAATTTACAATTTAAGCATTTGGATTAGTTCAAATCTTTGCAGAAAAAATAGGAAGTTCACAGTTTCTATTGCTCTACCAACAATATTACCACTCCTTTTCATAGAGGGCTTTACACGAGTCGAAAAAGAAAAGGAAAAAAGTTCTTGACATTACATTTGTGACTACAATGAGAGTTTGCACATAAACATTAACAATATCTTGCAACTACTTTAGAATTCAGTATGAATGCTTGAACTTATTTCTTGAGAGTTTGTACTTAAACATTAACAATATCTTGCAACTACTTTAGAATTCAGTATGAATGCTTGAACTTATTTCTTGTTCGATTGAGCGGGGTATTTCAAAATCACAGTGGATGCAAGACAAATATTGAAAGAACTATTGTGATATTACTAAAAACTTTGCGCTTGAATAAATCTTTTTTTTATTTTGGCCAAAAAGGCACATTCAAGCTGCGATCCTCACAAAACAAAGATAAACAACCAAGTAGAGAGCAGAAAATAAATCATACACATGATGCATAATCTAGGCTGTTGCCCAATCAAGTGGAACCTCATTTTTTTGGGTACACTCCAAAAACCATATAAGGTTCTTTCTTCCTAGAAATGGAGTTGCAAAGCCATGGACCTAACAATATAGTATTCCAATATCTGCATCAAAATTTACCCTACATAAGCATTGGTGAATAGGTGTTCTTACGCAAAGCGGACTTAACAATATTCATTATCGCACCTAACATGCTCCGACATCTTTGAGACATGGATTTAGGAAACTTGGATTATGCAGGTAAAGGCCTAGGTTGGGGAAATTATCTGTAGGAACAACGATAGATCTAAAAGATGCAAGGTTATTTAGGCATAAAAGTTTTGCATGAATAGGTGAGGTTTTGGTAAAAACTACATTTAATTTTGATACCAAAGCGTTAAGATATTTGTTGTTTCTTCGTCACAATAAAAGAGCAGCTAGCTAGCGGTGGATATATGCAACTTTTCAATTTTCATGGCTATGGTGAATAAGAAGTCCATTGATCAACATATATGCCAAATGACTAAGGAGTTTATGAGTCCGTCCTTATTGAAATACCTACTATGCTACACCACCTCATACAGTAGAGTTGCTATGATTTGTTGCCCAATGGTTCCGATTAGGCGGCTTGTTGGCTGAAATCTACGACTTTACCTTCTTACGACATGACCACCCTACTGAGATAGATGGATCAAGTGAAAGCAGTGTAAGTTTATCATTGAAGGAAATGAATAACTAGAATAATTAATTTCATAAAGTTAACATAGGGAGTTGTTACCATCATATAATTTTAAAAACAATATGAAAAATGATGTTGGGTCGTCATGCAACCCAACTTAAAGAAAAAGTTAATATCTGTTGCGATGCGCACATTGTTCAACAGGACTAAAAGCAGTAGTGTTTCACGGTCTTGTTTACTATATCATGTAACTCAATGGAAAGGATTAATTTCAATGCAACAAGCTACGAAACAAACGCACAATCGCCCAAGATAATTCTTTCGACATCCGCATAATAGCCACAGGTGAAAATGGCTTGACAAGAGTAGAAAAGAAGTTTTTCATCGATGGTGATACTAAAATCCACAGGCACTTGGTAAGCCACAAATTAGCAAGTAAACAAAAAATATATGTAATATCAAGTCCCAAACTTCTGGATGTACACCTTTAGGGATTTGCTCAAATCTTGGAAGTCTCTCTCGAACACAGGGAGAAGACATCGGTAGAAAGTTTGAGAAGCTGCTCCATTACAACTTTCTTAAAGGCCATTGCCAAATGCTATCTGAATCGGGTTCATTTTGGAGAAAAAATCAGCGCCAAAGTCTTTCTTTATCTTCTTGGCCTTGTCTTTAACTTCCTTGGCTTGCAAAATCTACAAAAATTACCAAACTTCCCCATGAGCTGATGGAGATGGCATCGAACAAAAATTAAAAATTGCCATGTTTCACATATACAAAACAAAGCCAATAAGTTCCTTCTTGGATACAATCATACAATATAATAACGAGAACACCGATTCATGGTTGAATTACAAGCACCTCTATCGCTTTT
This sequence comes from Guadua angustifolia, assembly GCA_036346375.1. NCBI lineage: Eukaryota > Viridiplantae > Streptophyta > Magnoliopsida > Poales > Poaceae > Guadua > Guadua angustifolia. The sequence goes on from JAYEVE010000220.1 coordinate 102,065, forward strand.
GAATCACCAATTCACTTGGTCTAAATAATAGCAATCACTCACTGTAGAGGAATCTACATGATGAACTTAAGCTTCTCCAAGCTGTTACACCTGTGTTGGCTCATAAAGCATGCTTCCTATAATATAGGGATTAAAATGCCTAGATTCAAGCGAATGTTTCCATTAGTAAGTGAGGCATAACAAAAGCGATCAATCCTAATCGATACAATTAAGCATTGCCAAAGCTTAGATAAATGAAGGCCCAACATCATGCATTAGCATTACACTAATTACGGTCAAATCTGAATAAACTTTAGGAGTTTTTAAAAGTGCATCGAGGAAACAATAAGCGCATTGCTCTCTGGTCTGAGAGCAAACCAAAAGCTAGAGGGGAGGTGGAAGTGGAACCGAAGCACTCACCACTTTCGGGTGGACCGCAGTGCTGCGCTCGCTGCCATCGGCCCCTAGGGAGGAAGGCCTCCAAGACCATAGCCTCGCACAGCGTGCGGGTGGACCTCCAGCGCCACCCGCCATCGGCCGAAATCGCCTTGGCCTCCCGCCTGCCACTGTGTGTGTAGCAGGCTTCGAGCAGCAGCGAACGCCCTCATGTAGCACTCGATCAGATGATCTCTGGCGTCGTCGTCGTCCGATCTTAGCTGGCCCCGCCTTATTGGCTTGGCGGATGGCGGGGCGAGTGTGGGGTCGGTGCTAGGGTTTTGAGGGAAGTGGGTGGGTAGTGAGAGGCCGAGGCGTGGGGAGAAGAGGAGATGTGGTGGAGGAGGAGGCAGAGATGGCGATGCAGGGAGAGGCGGGAGGCAGACATGGGGCCGAGGCGGAGGTGAGTGGGCTATGTAGAGTCGTCCAGTCGGAGATTAGGTGGGTGGGGTGAGGAGGCGAAGAGAGGCGAGAGAGACACATGTGCCTAGCCTAGGATAAGTGCATAAATTCGTGGGTGTTATTTTTGCCACGAATTTAGTCGTCGTGGGTATTTTTATTAGCAGCAATTTAAATTGATAAAATTAATGGGTATTTTTTTGGCTCACGAATTTAATTAAATCGTGGAGTTTTACAAAACCGGCAATTTAAATATATAAATTCGTTAGTTTTTTAACCAAATTTTCATTGTTTCTTGTAGTGATCCCAAGAAGTGCTTGCCGAACACCCTCAATATCGACCCGTGGGCAGGCGATCGCGCTTTCTTGGCCGTTTAAACGAAAAGAAAAGCAAGCTCATAGGAGAAAAGTAGCCAAACTTTTGGGGCGGGGTTCATAAAGAGGTCGCCACCGAGTGGCTCGCCAACCACGTCCTTGTAAAAAAAAATCACGGGCAATGGAGAATGTGTGTTGATTACGAGCTGAACAAGGCATGTCCCAGGACCATTTTCCTCTGCCGGATCGACAGTCATCCGATTCCACGTCGGGTGTGAATCGCTTTCCTCTGGGCGCCTGTTGAGAGGTACCACCAAATTCGATGAAAGAATCCGACCATTCATGACTTCTTTCATCACCGAACGTTCTAGCTCGTTTTGTTCACGTAGCGATGCCTTTTGGTCTAAAAATCACGGGTGCTACATACCCGGCGGTGCATGTACACCTGTTTCGGCGACCAAGTTGGCGTAACTGTCGAGGTCTCGTGGGCGACATCGTCGTCAAAAGCAGAAAAGAGCCGACAACCTCGCCGCCCGACCTCGAAGAAACTTTCGCGAACCTCCGACGGTTTCGCATCAAGCTCAACCCCGAAAAGTGCGTTTTCGGAGTCCCCAAGGGGAAGCTTATCGGCTACATTATATCCGAGCGTGGCATCAAAGCCAACCCGATGAAGATCTCCGCGATCATGAAGATGGGCCCGATCGCTGACCTGAAGGGCGTCCAAAAGCTAACAGGATGCCTCGCTGACTTTGAGCGTTTAAGATGTCTCGCCTCGGACAGCGAATCTTATCTATAAACTACGCTCAAAGAATCCGACCACTTTGTTTGGACCCAAGAGGCTCAGGAAGCCCTTGATCGATTGAAGGCCTTCCTAACATCACCCCCGGTCCTGACCGCGCCCACTCCGTCACGAGCCCTTGCTCCTCTCGTTGCCGCTACAACCCGGTCGTCGGTTGTGGCACTTTCGTCGTCGGCGAGGCGGAGGAAGGTCGCGCCCTCAAGGTGCTGGCGGCGGTCTACTTCATCGATGAAGTACTCTCGGAGTCTAAAAACCCGCTATCCGCAAGTCTGAAGCTTCTCTCTGCGAGTGCTAATGTATAAAGAAGCCCGATCCACTACCCGGCGGCACCCGTCTCGCGTTGTGACTTCCTGCGCCACTTTCGGCGAGATCGTTCCATAACCGCGGCGCCTCGGGAAGATAGCCAAGTTGGCCCTCGAGCTCAACGGCCGCGACATTTCCTTCATCCCAAAGCGGATATCAAATCGCGAGCTCTTGCCGACGCCGTTCTTTGTGTGGACGAAGCCCGGCGCCCGGCGCTTCGAGACCCAATCTTGGGCGATGTGCCGGCGGATCTACTACGAGCAGGCGAACCGCTTGCATCGTCATCGTTCTCCACTCGGCAACAAACTCCAATCGCCATCGGGTGCGCCAGCGCCACCAACAACGTCGCCATGAATCTGAAAGCCCTTGTCCGCGGTCTCGGGATGTTGCCGACCTCGGCGTCGGCGACTTCGTGTCTGGCGACTCCAAAGCTGGTGGTCGACCCGAGTTATGAAGGCCTCGAGCCGAGAGACCCCGCATGGCAGCACTCTTGCCGGGAAATGCATAAACTTGAAGAAAGATTCAAGGGGTTCGAGCTCCACCACAGCTATCGACGCCATAACGGGGAGGCCGACTTCCTCGCCAACCTTGCTTCCGCCAAGGGACCCGTTCGACGGAATCTTCGCCCGACCTTCACCAACCGTCCATCCGATTGGACCCAGTGGCGAAGCGAGGCGGCGAACCGCCCGGCTCGGCGAAACCCGACCTCGATCCCGGCGCTTACAGCCGTCGACTCAAGTCGAGGCGTGCTCGGCCAGGCCAGGCTGGAAGGCCCTCGTCAACCGTTTGTGGACGAGGACCCTCCCAGACCGGCCACGGGCGGCACCTCGCTCGTGGCGAAATCTTTAGTCTGGTGGCGAAGACACAGCCTGAAGAGCCCCTCGGGGTCCTCGAAGTACATCTGCCCGACCAAGGCAAGGAGTTGCTACTCGGCGTCCGCGGCGGGGTGTCGCGCCATCCGCGTGGCACCACGGTCCCTCGTCGGTAAGGCCTTTCGTCGGGGTTTCTATTGGCCGACGCCGTGGCGGCAGCAAAGAACAAATTGTTACGCACTGCGAAGGTGTCAATTTTTTGCTCAACAAAGCGCACCTTCCGCCCAAGCCCTCCAAACAATCCCCATCACATGGCCTTTATTTGTGTGGGGACTCGACCTCTCGGACCCTTCAAGAAGCGCGAGGGCTTCGCGCACCTCTTCGTCGCGGTCGATAAGTTTACCAAGTGGATAAGCGAAGCCGATCGCCCTATCACGTCATGGCGGCCAACTTCTTCCGCGACATCGTCTACCGATTTGGGGTCCCTAACTCCATCATCACCCGACAAGCGACACGCAGGTTCACAGGGAAGGAGTTTCTCGGTCTGCGGCGGCTTCAACATCGGCGTCGGCTGGGCATCCGTGGCCCACCCATGGGATAAGCAGCGGGCGAAGCGAAGCGGAATGATCTTCGCGAGGGCTCAATAGCGCGAATCTTCAGCGATTGAATAAATCGGCGGGCGGTGGGCCGTAGCGCGCCTCCGTTCTTTAGAACTGCGGACCACCCGACCGATCGGCCAGGTTCCGCCATTCTTTCTCTTGTTCGGCGGAAAGGCTGTCTTCTTAAGCCGACACAGGAATATATGGCGGCTCCAGTACAAACCTTCAATCAAGCTCGGGGCTCAACTTCGCAACAAGCGCCATCGACCCATTTCGGCGGTAGCGCGACATTGCCATCCTCCGATCGGCTAAATATCGACCAAGCGTTGCGGTATTCTCGAGTCGCCATATCTCGTGGCGAGGAGCCTTCTGCGTGAGGTGACTTGGTCTGCGCATAGAGTTCGATCGGTAGTGGCGGAGGCACAAACTTTCTCCTCGTGGGAAGGCCCTTCACCATAGTGGAGTAATCCGGACCGGCAACTATCGACTAAGAGGCAGCGGCTTAGCGTTTGTGTCGAATGCTTGGAATATTGAAAAATTTGAGGCAATTTTTCCCTAAGATCCATCGCCTTGCATGCGCATCAGAGTGCCATCCACCGAGCCGAGCGGCCTTGAACTCCGCTCGGGAGCTTCTAACCTCGTAACCTCGTTGCATGGCATCAGACCTACCCATGGTCTTCCCCACCAAGGAATCACTCCAACGGTCGCTCGGACCTCGTCTTACAAAGGCTCTAGTAGTTTTTGCTTCTCGACCGTTAAAGTGGTGGCCAGCAGGCGACCCCCGATCCTTGCCTCGCCGGACCCCGAATGATCGGCAAAGTGTTTTCGTGACTAAGTCTCTCGCCGGGAAGCGGCGCGCCTTAACTTCTGAGACCCGGCAACCGCTGGCGATCAACGACAAGCGAGCGCCCGGCGAAAGGAAGAACATGAGGCTGAAATATTACAGTTCTAAAATATGCATGATGTTGACCAAGGTATGAAGCACGAGCGTCTAAAGCGTTTGACCTATAGCGAAAAAGCGCAAAAATACGCAAAAATAGCGAGTCGAGTCGGCGCGACACCCTCCTAAGAGTCGGGGCGAAGAAAAGCGTCGTCCGCGTCGTCCTCCGGAGCTCCGCCCTCCTCGGCCTCGTCGTCCGAAGTCAAGAGTGCGATCGCCCGCCACCATCTCAACGCCTCCGGGACCACAGCCCGCGCTGGTAGCTCGCCGAATCCGGAGGCGGTGGGCTGCAAACTTCGAAGAACCGCAATGGTGGGCGGCAACGCGCTAGCGTACTCCGCCCGTCGGCGGCGACCCTCCGCCCCTCATGGTGGGCGTTCTGAAACTGGGGCAGGCCCTCTAACGCCTCGGCCGCTCAGGTGAGGCCGAAGGCGTACTGCGCCACCGTGGGCTGGATCGGCTCGTTCAGCTCTGCCCCGAGAGGCCTCAGGCTCCTGCCCATGCTCTCGTAAGCAGGGCGGAGCATAGAGAGGAGGACCCCGCGCGTGGAGTCGAAATCCTCACGCACGCGGGCTATCTCCGCCTTGGCGGACTCGGCATGCAGCGCGCTAAGCCACTTGCAAATCGTCTTGGCTCAGCATTTCACTGCGTCCGAGGCGGCGGAGGACCCATCTGGGGCACCAGAATTCGGCGTCTTGTCGCATTAAATCGCGGCGGCAGCGGAACGAAAGCAGCGCGACCGCCGGTCTTGGCGAATCGATTATCTGGACAACCGGAATCGCGCCAAGCGCCCGGCGAAAACCGTTCAACGGCAGGCATTGAAGATAAGTCTCGACCCTTGGTCCTTTACGATTACCAAAAGGCGGCAATGCTGCGGAGACCACCATTTAGTCGCCCGCATTGCTCGGGGCTCGGGATGTTGCCGTTCACATTTACGCGGTCGGTGACCCGTGACCGATCGGCGAGGCGGCTGCGGCTTCGCCCAGGCTGACTCGGCTTCGCGTGCCACGAGTCGGTCGGGGATGCCCCTATCTGTTCAAAACTTGAATAGATGCTTTTCTTTCTAACGTCATTCATATTCACTGCAAGGTGTGACCCGACCGACCACTCGGCTTCCTAGCGGGTAACCCGCGTCAGCCGGCGCTCATTACGCCCGGTGATCTCTGATTCGAAGTGGCGCTTTGCGGTAAGGAGCTACCGTCTGGCGCAAACCCGCGAATCGTCGGGACTACCCCTCGTGAATAATGGATGGGCGCCTCGTTCTCGCGTCATTCATATTCATCACGGGTTGGCGGCCGGCCAAACCACTCGGCTTCCTAGCGGGTAACCCGTCCGAAAGCCAGCGCTTCATTACGCCCGGCGGCTCGGTTCCGTAAGCGCTTTGCGGTAAGAGGCTACCCTCTGGCGCAAGCCCGCAGTCGGTCGGGGCTACCCCTACGTGAAAAATGAATAAGCGCCCTCGATCACAGGGGTTCGTTAAGCGCCTCCCAGCGCTTCCTTGGAAAACCGAACCATGCGCCGAAAGAACCCCGGCGGTTCGAGATTCTGATTTCCAAGCACGGAGCGGCCCAAAGGCCATAGCGAACCAGCGAACCCGATTCATTACATATGAAGGTTCTTTACATCTTGCAAAAATATAATGCCTAACATTATTACGTAGTCCCGTGGAGGCGCCTTGCGGTGGCGATATCCGATCAGCAATCACTTTCGGGCATGGGGCGTACCGGCTTGGAAGCGTTCGACCTCCTCGTCGGTCCGGTTCTGGCGATCCAGCGCTAACTTTGTCGGTGGATACCATCGTAGAAAGGACATGGCCGTTAACGGCCGAAAGCGGCTCCCGGGCAGCTTTTCGTCTTCACCGACTTCTCGGCGTGCTCGGCATGCGAGCCAACTTCGATCGCGAAACAAACTTGGGCCTACGCAGTACAAGCGATCGGACGCCAAAGCGGCGGCCTACCTCCCCAAAGTCGCCAACTCGCGATCACTTGAGCCGATCGCTCACCGCCTCCTCTTGCGCCCGGCCAAGCCGCCGCCTCTGCCGCGACCACCGTATCCGCTTACTCTTCTCGCCAATCGCGCGCCTCGCCACTTCAGCGATTATTACGCAACTCTGCAAGATGGGGTAACCCTCGGAAAACCACGATCGGCTCTGGCGCCTTCGTCGAATAACACAACAACCCCTTACGGTAGGAGTTCGTCATCGCTGAAGCCGACCGGGTCTCCTCGTGAAGCTTCTCCGCCAGGTTGCCTCATCACGAGCAATGTCGGGCGGCGCAAACCTCCTTTAGAAGGGCCGAGCTCGGACACCCTCGACATCAAATCTTGGTTAGCGGCGCTCCTCTGCAGCGATCGGTGGCTGACCCGATGTGCTTGCGAACCTCCTCCGCCGCCCGACGCTCGCGCTCTCGGCCTCCGGGCCTCCACGCAGACTCGAGTCTAGTAGGTTGCGGTCCTCCTCCCGAGTCGTCCTCTGGCGTCGTGCGGCGGCGGAACACAGACTTGCCCTCGGCGCTCACTGCAAACTTTGCGACCAGCCGGCGCATATCACATGAGACCTAGCAAGATTGAGAGGCGGGAAAAAAAATTGAACACGGCTTACCACACGCGAGGTGCGACTCCTCGATAACGGCGTCAATGCCTGCCGCGGATTCGAGGAGTTAGCTCGAGCTCACTCGAATCCTCTCCATTTCGGCTCAGCGTGGAAACCCTCTGCGAGGGTTCTCCATTCTCAGAGCTCCGCCCCATCATCTAGCCTGAGCGGTGCCTCGCCAGGTGGATCGCCCGGCAGACTAAAACGACAGGCGGCAGCGTTGAGACTCCCGTGGTCGTTCGGCAGCCCGCCGCGGCGGCAAGGCCTCTGGAACCACCGACGGCGGGTCGATAGCCGCCGCCACCGCCCGCGACTCCTTGGCAGCTCCCCTCGGCGGGCGGCGGCAAAGCCTCGGCGCCAAGACGGTGACATTTTCGACCAGCCGGGCGCAAGCCCAGCGCCCGTCGTCGGCCCCAATCTGGCGGCGAGCTGCGGTGGTCACCGAGCCCGCGGCGTGCGGTTCACGATCGACTCGCCGCGGTGCGGCGTCCTTCCATCACGCCGGTTGCATGCGCTGCTAACGCCGCCGCTTCCACCATTTGCTCCGCCCGCTAGCGCATCCCCGACTTTCTGCCCGGCGGTGGCGGCGTTAACCGGCGGCAATTCCGCCACCTCGTCGAGCTCTCCCGTGAAGTTCACGAAGCAAGATTTGATCAATGGCGGCTCGAGCAAACGGCGAGCAAAACAAACAAGACAAAACTAACTACGTCGAGCGGGTGATGAAGAACCGCGCCCTCTTCGCCGCCCTCTCCGATGAAGGAGAGCCCTCTCCCCTCCTCCCAAGGGCACCTCCGCCTCGGCGCCCTCGGCCAGTCGTTGCTCGATGGTGACCAGAAGTCGTGGTCCTCATCACGGATCGTCGGGCTCCTGCCATCGCTAGGCAGCGACCCGCGCCCGCCAAGTAGAGAGGATGGTCGACTCCGACACCTCCTCGCGCCACTTGTGCGCCGCCGCCTTCCTCTTCTCCTTCCTCTGTTCTCCGGCGCTCTTTCGGCGGACTCCTCTGACTCGGCCTTCTTGCGGGCCTCGCCTTCATCTCCTTCTCCCCGGCAGCCATGCGGGAGAATACTCAAAGTAGGCCCTAAAAGGCGATAACTCCATTAGGTCAAAATGCAAGGAGCTAAGACAAGGGATCGAGGGAAGGTAGAGGCCGCCCGATTACCAAATTTGGGGGTTCTCCGCCGAAGGCCTCGGGAGCACCGCATCACGCTCTTTATCGCCTTCCACGGCCAGGCGGCTTTCACGAGCCTCTACGCCCGGACGGGGAGCTCGAGCGCGCTCCATCCTCATGGGATCAGATGCCCCTCGTACTCGAACATCGGATGAGGCCAATCCATGAGGGTTGCAGCGCCTCGCCATAAGCGTATGGACGGCAGGCGTCCCGTCGAGCCTCGCCTCTTGAGCCGTGGCTGCTCAGGACCACTTGCCATCTTCCTCTTCTCCTTCGCGTCCGCCGGCGGTTCCATCGGGCAAAGCCTCGGTCGTCTCCGGTGAAGGCGGTAGTATCCCCACATTCGGATGTAGAACCATTGAGAATGCCATCCTCGATTCGGCGAGGCAGCTTCATGTCGATGTACTCCGGCGCGGTTAGGCCAAAGGCTGGATCGCGGCACCGCCGTCGGCGCCGATGCGCAGCGCGCGTTGTCGACTTTCCCTCGGTGACGGCGCATGGAAGAAATACCTCCAAAGAGCCCAATGGGGTTCGATTCCCGAAAAGGCCTCGCCTGAGCGTGATGAAGACGCGATGTGCAACCGCGTGGGGGTTCAAATAGTGCGCCTCCACCTTATAAAAGTGAAGAAGCCAGCAGACGAGCGAGTGGAGGAGGCGAACCAGCGCTTCGAAGAAGGGCGGCGTCGACAATCTCGCCGTCGCCCGGGCTCGGGGCCACCGCTCGTCGGCACCCTCCACGGGATCGTCGGCAGGGAGGAAGAATCAACTTCTTCGCCAAGCCAAACCGCATAGCGTCGGGAGCGAAGCACTCGGCCCGTCATCTCGAAGGCGGCACCGGCGAAGCGAAAAGGGGCAGGCGATGAATCTTTCACGGGCTCTTTGGCTTCTCTCCACGGTCCCCTCTGTTTTTTCTTTTCTTTCTTAGCTGCGAAAAGGCCAGCCTACTTGGAGAATCCGCCCAAGGTTTGCCCTTTTGGCTTATGAAGCGCATGACCCACAAAGCCAGACGGGTCAGCAAAGCGGCGATGCCACCAAGCGGGCGGCGTCGTTCACCTTCTCGGCCGTCGCGGCGGTTCAGCGTCTGTCGCCTCGATCCTCGATCACCTGTGCCAATTCGGCGAGGCGGCAACAGCAGCGAAAAGCCCTCGCGCCGAGGCAGAGTGTGGCGGCTCCTCGAGCCCGGCTCCCAAGCAGGAGGAGCCACCACTAGCAGAGAGAAAATACCCCAAGCCGCTCTGGCCCGGAAGCCTTGAAAAAGGGCTCACCGACTTATACTCGAGGTGGGACCAAGTGTTATGGGCTCGAGCGCCAGACCACCAAGTGGACCTACCACGCCATACTGGCGAAAAATCGGCGAGGGCGAGGATAGGGTGAGCTCAGCGGAATGCCTCTAGTTAGGTCGGCGGATGGCCCAATCACCTTTCATCGTGTTGAACCGTACTTCACACTCTCCGCGGAGCCCGTCGATGGGTGGCGGTTGCGCTCGGGCCCGCCAGACGACACAGGGCCGTCTGGGATCGAGTAAAAGGTTCTCATGGGTGCGCCCGAAGTCGGACGCCCGCGGCAGGATAACGTCCGCTCGGAAATGGTTCTCCTTCGGAAGCGCCGGGGCCCACTCGGACAAACCCGCTATCAGCTCGCACGAACGCGGCGTTGAGCCAGCGAATAGCAAGCAGGCGCTTGCTCACCCCCTCCAGGTCCCACACCTGCGGACGGGGCGTACTCGTGGGAAAGCAGGACCACGCCCTCGCTCAGTGGCGTGGGGCGGGTGCCCTATATATCTCGGCGTAAGCGCCGACCTTGCGGAGTGCGCTAGGAATTCTGACAGCAAAATGGGCGCCTCCGCATCTCGAGGTAAACCCCGACCGGCTCTTTGATCGCTCGGGGCTCGAAAACTCCATCCACCGGATCTCTTCGCGCAGCACCGGTGTCGGCGACCAACCCGTTTGGTCGGACATCAAAACGCGGGGTTGTGGCGCAAAAATGGGCGCCTCCGTGCAGCGGGTAAACCCCGCCGGCTCGCTGATCCGCTCGGGGCTCCATCCACGGATCTTCTCGCGCACGGATCGACCAACCCGTTTGGCGGAAACCACCGACAGAGTAACCACCTCCGTCCAACCCATCGCTTGCCGATACTCGGGCAATTTTGACCAGGCGTGATCCGCAGCCAAGGAGCGCCTCGTGGCGTGATAAACCCCGACCAAGCTCTCCGATCCGCTCGGGGGCTCGAAAACTATTGGCCGGGTGCAGAGGATGGGTGTCCCAATGACCTAGGAGAAACATATGGGCGCCACGGCGCTAAGCCACGAGTAAGCCTTACTCGGAGGCCCATATTTCGGCGACCCGACCCGAAAGGGCCGATAACATAATAAGTCGAGGCGCCTCCGTATATTCGACGGCGTGGAGTCCGAAGCCAACCGCCAGCGTGAGACATCCGATCACGACCAAGCGACCCGAAGGTGATCAGACCAGCGCGCTACGGGGTGGCGCGCGAAACAGCGACGATCGAGGTGGACCCGACCAGCAGGTCAGGCGGGCCGGCGACCGGCGAGCCCGCCATCTTCATCAAAACATACATCAAATCGCCATAAATGGCCCTATGCTAGTCACCTACGGTGGTGCGGCGCCTCGTCGCGATCAGCGAGCGAGAACCTTCGCGCCCTTCCAAACGGTTCGAAAATTTGGCACCCTCGGCGTCGGCACGACCTTACCGCGATGGGCGATCGCCGTTCGAAAAACGGACCGAGCCGTCATTCCGCATCTCTACCAACTTATCTGAGGCGTCCGCCGCGCGTCGGGCAGAGCGGAATGACGACGACACCGCCGTGATCGGACTCCTAGGCGTGGAGCCCCATCCCTTTTTCCTTTACCGCCCGTGTAGCCTCCGTGTAACGGCTTCCGAGCTATATAAGGAAGCAGCCCTTTCGGAGGCGTTAAGCGATCAAGCGAGCACCCTCGACCATGTCACATACCATACCGGCAATCCCGTGCAGGCGCCCGAGCAGGAGCTCGGCCCTACGCTTGTAACTTCATGGGATTCGCGAGAATCAATAACATCCGACCACCGCACCAGTGGGTAGGGGCGTTACCGAACGGTATACATCTTGGACCCCCTTCTTTCTTGGTCTAACCATTCGGGGAAGCGGGAAGCGCGACCCCTCGAGACCTACAAATTTACTTGCAGTTCTCGAAACAAACAATAACCATCTTGCTCACTTTTGAAGGACTAATTTACCACCATGTCAAATTGTGCCATTTCCTCTAAGCTAACATGCTTACCACCCATATTGTAGACACCGCTATAAAAATATGCAATCCATATGTAAACCATTTATCAACAAGCTTATAAAACATTAAAAAACAAGATGGCGTGATACTATATTACTCATAGAGTTTACTCATCTGCAAACAAAAACAAAAAAGATCTAATATGTTGTTCCAACTACTTCCTCAAAAATACATAACAAAAAATTATTCTAACAAGGACAAATATGCAAGACATCAACAAAAGACCATAAGCTTGTTTTTTTGTGTAAATCATTCATCACAAAGACTTACATCAACAATCCTCTTGATATACAAAGTCAAATATAAGTTCTAATCACATAGTTTGGCTTGTTTAAGGACAACGTCGACTAATCTAGTAATCTACCATGGCTAAATAAGCTACACGTATACCGGTTCTAGGACATTGTCCTACAAACACTGAAAAGAAGTACAAATGAACACATAACAATTATGTGGGACTATTTTCATATGGATTTTCATGATATTTGGGACGGGAGGCTATGAAATAATGTATGAACTACACATAGACAACATTGACTATTTCCTTGCTTTCTACATTACTTTAGACTTAATTTATATACTCACGAGAGAAATCTCATGTACATCTTCAACCCATTGGCTACA